>SWEM01000271.1:0-39968 GCA_019593585.1 Nitzschia palea | reverse complement strand
GGTAAGCGGTGGTAAAATATCCCAACCTGCTGGTAAAGCAGGTCTAGTATTGAGTTGATCAATAAGATCCTGCAGTGGTTTGGATGCCTCTTTGGTGGATGGTGTTGGAATGGGCCCCTTGGCCACTTCTCCAGGTTTTTTCTTTCCCCCTTTCTTGGCCTTGTTACCTTTTGCGGATGCTGGTTCAGGTGCAACATTCGCTGTCTTGGTTTCTTGTTGGTCTCGTTCTTCGATAGCTTCGAGGGAACCTTCAATTTCTTGTTTTAATTCCCAGAAACAGTTGCCAAGTGCCGTGATACCACTCAAGATTTTATATATGGTGACGAGGGATAAATATCGTTGTCCTGATTTCGAGTAGGCATGAGCCAGTAGAGCCTTGCCAAGAATGTTGGAATCTGGCAATGCCAGTGCTAACTTGATGGCGCGACTGAACTGATGATTATCCAACGCCACATAAATTGGATGAAGTTTGGACATGATGGGAAATGTTTGGACCCGAAGGTAACTTTTAGCTTCCAGGACAAAACCAATAAACACACAATCGAATTATCCTCCAACAAAGCCAAAGTAACAAACAACAAAGCGAGCTGTTGGAAAGGTCTAGCGGTAATGACGGAACCCACTGCTGTGAGATTCCAACAACTTCAGAGTAGGTATACTGCAGAACCAGCCACAAATCTACAACTGTTCGTCAGACTCGAACTACTTGTAAAGTCCGCATCGGACGGTCGGTATGACGTCTGTGCTTCATGCACAACGCACGACTTATTCGACCAACACAACAAAAGCATACCTCCGGTAGTAGGTTTCGATTTGACATTTGACCTACCTGCTAGTAACAAAAACAATAGTTTCTCGGCATATATTCTTCGGCTGGAGTTCATTGTGCATACCTCAATAGAAGAAATGAAGGGAAAGCGTTTCGTGGGAAACGACTGCCTAGTTTCTTGCCCTCGTTATGCTGTAAACGACCAAAAAGACCTGGTCGTAGCTAACGAGTGTTGTGCATGTAATTCACTCTGAATTTTCGTTGCCTAGGGGGGCGACAAGGACAATCCATGTTTTCCACTATCCCATAATGTGTTTCGCCAGATAGTCTATTTGTTCTTCAAGTAGAGACTCCAGGTCAACGCTGTTGCGGCAAGAACCCACCCACACGTTGGTAGTAGGAACAGACCGGCCAATGGTTCCACTTGATAAAAGACATAGGCACTAGTGAGTAACATGGCAAAAAAGGCTGTAATAACTGCGGCACCACGACCAAGACATTGCATGCCAAAGAATACTTTATACCAGGCATGACCCAATGCCAAATGGGAACAAAAGATGGAAAGGACTGGTACATTGACGTTGGTGTTTTTTTGGCGGAGAATTCGTGAGACTGCAACCATTTGAGTGGGTTTGCTAACACACATGATTGGAAACAACCATCCGGGAGGATTCCAACTCGGTTTTTGAAGGTTGGCATACCAATTTGGATCTCCTGCCACGACATTGGGATCCAAGATTTGATTGGTAGCAACACTAAGTCCTCCTCGCACTAGTGATCCAATAAGACTCGAGGCAAAAATAATGATAAAGAGTCCGATCCATTGAAGAATGGAAATTCCGGCAACGGTTGGTATCGCCTCGGTGCGTTTGGCAAGTTTTTGGCATCCTACCAAGATTCCGACCATGGCACCCGTTTCAAGGATAGCATTGAGGGCAATCATGGCGAATAGAATAGGATTGGTGTCGTGACAACCTCCACCACGAAGATCTAGAATCTTGTTGACGATGGTTCCGATGGCCTCGGCATCATTTTTGGTTCGAACTGAGATCCAATGAGGTTTGTGTTGTGTCGTACTACCGATGGAGGAAATTGCCGTACGGACAACGAATGGAGATTGGTCTGCCGATATTGCCGGCAAAGCACAGAAGCAAAGTAGAAGGCGAAGGTTTGATTTCATGGTTCTTCGTGCAATGGCATCGTTGCACAAGTTTTCGTCGGAATCGTAGATGCGATCTTGAAAAGTTTTGGATCGCGAATCATGGATCAATCAGGATGATCCAAAACGGATTCATCCGACCAAATGAAAAACACAACTTTTTCCCACCACCAAAAATTTCTGCTGGATGATAGCTTTGTCCGAACGACAAGATGGACTTTGCAGTTGTGGATGTGTTCACCATACCTGTCATATTACAGTTCGTACACGTATTTTCTCAGCAACGAAACTACATTTTACCATGCAGAAAGAACGCACCATTGAATTTTGGAATGAATTTCACGAGAAAACGGGAGAAAAGGAATGGATTGTCCATCCAACAGATGACCTTTTCCATTTGGTTTGTTCCCACTTCCCTCCACCTACCGGTCGAGGAGATCATGATGGTCATAATAATAATAAGGAGGATGGAAGACTTCGGGTTCTTGAAATAGGGTGTGGAACTTCTACCATGGCAAGAGAATTTTGGAAGTACGTCCAGGATTACAAGAAGGATTGCAATTTTTTTGTCCGGGCAACCGATGTGAGTCAGGTTTGCATCGACGCTTGCTGGGAACGAGACAAGGACATTGTGGGCCAACAACAACCACTGGTTCAGGGACAGTGTGGCTTGGAATATGCGACACTCAATGTCTTGAACCAACCCGACAAAAAGGACTGTGGAACTTGGGATGCCATACTTGACAAGGCTTGCTTGGATACCTTTTTGTTTCGAAGTCGACATCGAGGTGAAAACAAGGCCTACTCGGGGGTAATTCAAACCGCCTTGGATACTATTTGGTCTCTTCTAGCCGACGATGGTGTCTATATACTCATGTCACCGCGCACAAAACTAAAAGCAGTCCGCGATTATGCCGGTTTTGCTTCTGTCGAACGTCGGATCCTTGATTCGGAAGCCAAAGGAAGTCGACTTTCCAAACCCCGATGTGGTACGGTTTCCAAAAAACATGATGATGACGTTTGTTACATGTACATATGCAAAAAAAACTGTGACTATGTTATTGGTGAAACCAAAGCCTTCAAGGAGAACCTTAGTACCTTGCCACCGGATCATTCGAGGTGTCATTCTTGTGGAGTGACCTTCACTGAGTTTCTTCGGGGAGAGAATCCTGAAGACAGGGGAGTGGTCTTTTGGTCTCGGAGATGGAAAAACCATTGTATCTATTGTAGACTACCCCCGGTACAAAGAAGCGATCCCGATGCGAAGATTGCGCAATGATATACGCACGAGTCCTGGTGAGGTGGTGGTTTGGAAGGCTCGACGTCAAGTGCGTCAATGAAGGACACCATGCTCATGTGTAGATTCGTGGGATCGCCACCATCAAAGTGGCTAGCAACGACCAACTCCATGTCCTTGCCAAAGCGGAACTGGATGTATAACGTTCCACTCGTTCAATCTGAAAACTCTGCAGTTGTAACGTCTTTTGGCTTCCTTTGAGGTCTCGTCGTCCTTCGTGGTGTCTCAGCCTTCGTGTAGAACTTCCCGACCCAGATCCCATTTGCAGAGAGGCATATCCAGAGCCTTCCACTGTATTGGGACCTTGAAAAAACGACGCGGTAAGCAAGGTTTCAATTATGCACCGTACAATACCTGGATCACATTTAAGATCAGTCAGACCGTTGACCGCAACTTTTTCATCAACAACAGCTTCTTGTGAAACATATCCCTGCCAAAACGTAAATCGTCCAATGCTTCTCATGCGGAATCCAATCTCCACTGCCTGAGCGGTTGGTTGTACACAGACCATTACAGGCTCGCCTTGTTGGAATGCCTCGGATGACGGACGTGGCAAACCCTTTTCGTCACAAACAAAGGCCTCCAAAAAAAAGGCATCTGATGCCGTTTCGACTCCCTTGTCCTTGGGTTGTACCTCTTGACTTTGAATGGCAAACTGGTCTGTTAAATCTACCACCAGACTAATCGCTGTCTCGTAGTAATTGACTTCCTGGGCCAGGGGATCCGTTGCATCGGTATTGTAGAGACTCAATCGGACACAGAAATTGATTTGTGCATCAGTATTCAATTCGGAATAGACCCGAGATTGAGTGATACTGGTGGCATTAATTTGTGTGTTGAGAGTAATCTCTCGGGAACCCAAACCACTTCCCACGGGTGTATTGTCTTCGGTGACCCATGCCTTGAAATAGTTGAGTTGGGTGATAAAGTTGGCAGTAGCCGAACAACCAGGACCATCATAGATGCTATAGGCCACCAATCTCTGTTCGATGTAATCACTCACGTTGTAATGAAGTTCAAATATCAATCCCTCATAAGAAACCCCACTCAGAGCAATTTTCCATCGCAATGCTAATATGTTTTCGGTCTGATAGTCGACTCCAGTGGAATTGGTGGCGTTGATGATATCAGAACCTGATAATGGGACTGTTGTGGAACTTGTTGTTGGTGATGATGTTGTTGTATTGGTTCCATTCTAACAAAAATAACAAGCCAAGCATCCAAATTGACAGTGAATGAGTCATTCAAAGGATTCGACAAATAATAATAATAATAACCATGCCTCGACTTGGAGTTCGAGTCTGGAAATGTAAAGTACGCACCTGCTGACTCAATACAACTGGTGGGAAAGTAAAGAAAATAATGGCGAAAATCGTCCAGAGGGATACTGCTCGCCGTCTCACCATCACCCATGGATGCATCAATAGAAAGAATATCACAGCAATGAACTCTATACCATGGAACACAATCAATTTGTCGACAATAGAAAGATGGAGCAATTTCAGTTCGGACTACCGTACTAACAACAAGGCATATGAGCGAAGGATGACAGGTAACCCAATGCGTGGATTTCGAAATTTGACACAATCGTGTATGTCTGTGTGCGTTTGTGGTGGAGGGGACTTTCACTCGTACAATCGTGTATTACTGTGCGTGTTTGTGAGGTAGCTGTAAAGCAACGATAACGCAATGCCCAAGGGAAAGAGAAGCAACAAGTGTCCTTGTACTTCTATCACTGCGATGGCAAGAGAACCAAGAGAATAATGACGACGAGGGAAGTTTGGTTCGCCATTCCTTGCTTTCTCGTTGCAAGTAGTACCGTTTGTGACACTTTCGGCAGAGCTATTGGCCGTTCTGTAGCGAAAACTATGTTACCTGGTACCGCTTATGCAGGTCTTGGGTCTAGGTCTATGTCTAGGGTATGCCATTACCTTACCAAATTCCGTTATCTCGAATCACCTGTGCTTGAACCAAATCGCCGTTGAACGGGGTTTACACACCTGGCACCGGTATTAGGGAGCCAACCACCTACTCCCAACTCCAACGAACATGGTTTTGGCGACAACGAAGTTGTGTCATTGCCGTCTTCATAGGACGACCAATCCTCCAACTACAAGAATCTATAAGTCCATCGCTTCTTCCTGGTACGGGACACAGTACACTTGTCCTGTGTCGCCATCTATTGCAACAATAGTTCCACCCTACCATGGCCGATTCTCAGCAGGTGAATGAGGAGAGTAACGCGAATGCAACCACACGAAGCAGCTTGCACAACGAACATGGCACCTCCAATGAAGTGACCAAGGCGCGCGAAATCGAATTGAGACCACTAACACACGTTAATGGCGATGATCCAGAGGTATTTGACGATGAATATATCGACCATATTATCTATCCACAAGTGGATGCGTCGAAACCATGGAACCTCCAGGATTTCTTGTTTCCACCAGAACTTCCTCGTTCTTGTCAATTACTGAGACGAGAGAACATTGCCATCCCTGCATGTTATCTGTTGGTAGGAATTTTATCTGGGTTGCTAGGACCACTCATCAATGTCTATCCCTTGGATCTAGGAGCAACGGAAGCGCAACAAACGACGCTCGGCAGCATTCGGTCATTGCCCGCTTCGTTCAAGTTGGTCTTTGGGTTTATTTCTGACAACCTGCCAATCATCGGTTTCCGTCGCAAAAGTTACATGTTGATCGGATGGTTTGTTGCTGCTGCCAGCATGGGATGCCTGCTCATGTTCAGTGACTTGAGATTAGTTGACGAAGAGTACGTGGACGAAAACGGTGATGTATCATCACGCCGGGTGGCCCCCGTCAATGCACCGAGCATTCCAATGCTCAGTTTCGCCACGCTGTTGTTCGGAACAGGCTTCTGGATGGCGGATGTGATGGCAGACTCGGTAGTTGCCGAAAAAGCAAAGCTCGAGCCCATCAACTCGCGTGGTAGCGTCCAGTCGTCCTGTTATTCTTATCGCTTCTTTGGGGTTATGGTCGCTGCACCCTTATCCAGCGCCATGTATAGTGCCTTTGGACCCTACTACATCATCTTGCTGCTATCTCTTCTGCCGCTATCGATTCTACCTTTGGTTTATATGCTAGGAGAGGTCCGATATGCACCCGTGGCAAGTACGAGAGAACAGTGCGGCGAAATCTGGAACACGGTCTGCAGTCGTGCAGTGTGGCAACCCTTGGGATTTGTTTATATCTACAACGTATTGCAAGTAGGAAATGGTGCCTGGAAAGAATTCCTCCGAACGACTCTGGGATTCACTTCAAGCCAACTCAATGCGATTTATGTTGTTGCTTGCGTTCTCATTTACTTCGGGATCTTGACTTACAAATACTACTTGATACATTACAGCTGGCGGTTTGTGTACATTGTTACCACTTTATTGAATGGGTTGTTTTCTGTCCTTCAAGTTTTGTTGATCATGGGAATCACGTTTGGACTCTCAGACTTTTGGTTTGCCTTGGGTGACGACGCATTTGCAGAGTTTATTGCGGGGATTCAATTCTTACCTACGACTATCATGATGGTCCACCTCTGCCCTGCGGGATCCGAAGGTGCATCCTATGCCATGTTTACAACAGTGAACAACTCAGCCTTGAATTTGAGTACGGCAATATCGACACATTTGTTGGGTGTATGGGATGTGTCCAAGGCGGCATTAGCGAATCATGACTTGCGAGGGATGATCAATCTGACCTATTTAACCACAGCCATGCAAGTCTCTGGTCTTTTGTTTGTTGGATTGCTCCCACGTACCAAGGATGAATTGTTTGCTCTCAAGGAGCAAGCCATTGGATCTTCTCGAATCGGGGGCTTTGTCTTTTTGACAGTGACATTACTTTCGATATCCTATGCCATTTTTTGTGGTGTCATGAATATTGTTTCTCCCGGTTGGAGTGGAGAATCCTAAAAAGTGTACAAAAAGTACATGGAGACAGATCACCTGCTACAATTTGGACATTAGTTTTACACTTTGCAGTAGCTACGATTGGATAGCAGCGCGGAACAAACGGCAGTCGACTTTCATTTTCCCAATGTCTCTCTGTGTCGATTCTTTGCTACTACAAGTACCATGAGATAGTTTCGGGTACGAGCAAGACTAGGTAAGAGTACAGGCACTATTTATTAACAGTAATAAGTACTACTATAGAACAGTTTGATAACAGTTTAGTCATGGGGCAGAGCCGGATACTTATTTCTAGGACAAACTATTCAAGTACCTGTGACGCATTCTGACGTTTCGGAAGGTGATGTCGCTTCTCGAAATTTCCCGCGCAAACCATCCATCTCTACTTTACCACAAAGATTCTTCCGTCCCCATCTCGGTTTTAACTGACACCATGTAACTTTTAACGTATCGTCTGATCATTGTACGAAGTGAGGTGCTCGAGAATGGTTGGAAAAATCCCATCCTTCCAAAAATTCAACCAGGGAAATTTTCGTCAGTGTGCATTGTTTGGACGACATCGTTTGGTAAAAATCGGCCTTTGGTATTTTCAGGGTTCTCATGGTTGTCGCAAAGGCGACCGGGCATATACGGGGATTGCAACGTCCAACATGTTGCGGCTGGATCCAGGCCGACCGTCCCGCCCTTTTTTTGGTCATATTGTAACCATGCGGGTGGCCAAAGTTTCACCGGCTCGACTCTACTCTTACAAGAAATAGAACAGGCCGGATGAAGATGATGTCGGCTGGTCCTTTTCGAAGGGCCGCTATTGCGTTCTCGTCATCGTCCAAATCAAAGACGCCGCTACATACCGGTGACGGAAAAATTCCCGACCAACAGCTCACACAAGTACAAGTAGTGCCGTCAGTCCAAAATGCAAATTCTGGCCAACGTCCTGCTCAAGACAAGAAACAACGGGATAACACTGCTACAACAGCAACTACTAAACCAAACAAGACCATGTCCTTTCTTCCACCAATTCCATTTACAGCAGGATCATGGTCGGTGAAAGAAGAAAATGTCTTAAATATCAGCCAAAGAATCCGAAGAAAGCGACCGGTTGCTAAAAAGGAAGAGGAACGGCCCATCACCACCACGACCAAGGATGAGAATGATCATTGCAACGATCCAATCAAGCCCTTCGGACAAGCCTTGCAAAAGGCACAGGGAAGTGTGTCGAGGTTATGGAGGAGAAAATCCAACTTAGCGACCGTATCATCTACAGACGAATCGAATTCAGCAAAGATGACACCACGTAACAATGTTCACGCGATTAGTCAATCCAAAGATATCGTTCACGAGACCAAAGCAGAACCAGTATTGTCACAGGACACCAATGGAGAGACGACAAAGGCAGGTCGAACCTCATCATCATCGATACCGATGCGACTTTTCAATCCGTTTCGCAAGAGAAAAGTGGACCGTCCCTATACTTGTTTGCGTGAGACCGAGGACAGAGAAGAAAATCTTTTCCTGTCATGCCACGACGAAGACATTGAGTTTGAATCCCTGGAAATAATACCGACGTCCAGGACTTCTATTCATCGTGGAGCCATGGAATCTCTACCTAATTACCGCAATCTTGAATCTCAGTCTCTGCCAAGCCTTACCACCGACTCTGTCATTACGGAACAAGACTATGAGGAATCTGTCATGGATATTAATACCACAGCGGGTGTGCAACCCTCTGTGACTGATTCATCAATGGCCATGGATTCTTCTATCAATCTGTACGAAGAACCTCTATCAGATCCATGGGAACCGCCAAATCCCAAGCAACGGAAATCCAGGAAACCAAGACATGGTGATGATTCTGTCTTGATTGGAATGATTATTACATTCGATCCAACCGCAGAACTCTTGAACTTGGGCAAGGAGCCGCAATGCATCGCCAAGACTTTTCTGGCGGAACTACAGAAAAATGATGATTATCATGGCCCAATTTTGGGAGATTGGAAAGAGGAAGAATCAGCTGAAGAGCTACCATCCTTTTCCGAACTTTTGGGATTCCATTTGGACTGTTTTGGACCTCCTCCCCCAATCGACACTGCTTGGGATGATGAGGAGGAGGCAAAGTATCCCTTCTTATTGTCCACACACCACGAGGAAGAAGAAATCAACTTTGCCTTTCAGAATGGCCTCGATGATTCGGATGAAGTCATCATGAATATCCTCGAGCTACACCAAGGGACGGCAGATAGCGATGAAGAAGAGACTGAAATTGTCTTTTATCCTCTGGACCACGTCCACTGTCCCGACGATGAGGAAGAAGGGGTCTCTCAGGCATCCTCAACAAAGCATGGCAGTGACATCGATTGCCAATCACATTCGTCAGAAGGTAGTGCCTTGCCACTGGAATGGATGCTTCCCAAACATTCCATGAAGGTGGTGGTGACGAGTGGGTCCCTGTTGTTGGATCCACCCGAATATGAATGGTTTCTTCCACACCATCAGGATGTAGAACGAACGAACCATCACACACCCCTTGCCTTGTTTGGTCCTCTCCTGGATGAAAAACATCGAAATTCTGTAACACCATCCACAGTAGGCGAAACGCTATCCTTTGATGTGCAGACTAGCTTTGATGGTTCCGAGAGAAGTGGCGTCCTTTCTTCTGCCTCCCTACCTTCCGAGGCTGTTCAATCGCTGGTCGAATTTTGCCATTTGACAGTGAATGATACATGCCACAGTGAATATCTACACCATTCTCAGGGTCTATTTCCAATTATGACCCCGTCCATGTCCATAATCTCTCGAGGAATAGACTTTTAGGAAGTCCATTCCAACGAACGGTATGAACCAGGATTCTTTGGCTATAGTATACCTGGTGCCGCAATTACTACTTTTAGAATTAAAAGTTACATTTCCAGTTTCCAGATAGAATAGCATAGTTATAATTAGTGACTCACTTGGCAGCACCGGAAGTTAGTCCACAGTTTCCAAACGACGTCATCACAACGATAAACTTGTGCCCCGAACATCGGGTTATTCGTTATTCCCATGGCGCGTCATCCACAAACCACGCGTGACAGAGACAACCAATCAAAAGGATTTTCTATCCATTGGGCAGTTACTATTGGCTGTTGGCATAACCACGTTTTCCTAGGACCTCGCGCCTGTTTTGGAAGAATGCAATATCCACACAAATTTACACTGCAGCCATCCTTTTCCTTTGGTCTACGCGCCTTGTTGTGGTCATCATCTCAATCATCTGTCTACAAAAGAGTAACTAGAATGCGTCTCTCTGCTACATTTCTGATTGCTGCCCTTGCCAGTGGAATTGGTATTGAACAATGCCAAGGGTTTAGCGTGTCGTCGTCGTCCCATCCTCTGGTTTGTCGACAAGCGACGGTTTCGTCGTCGGCCGTCCACGTGGTCACAGAGGAGGAAGAATCGTCCATGAAGAATCCTAGTCGACGAGAAATGTTTACGAGTATGGCAAGTGCGTTTGTGGCAATGAGCACCGTTGTTATTACGGCGGCTCCCCAAAAAGCGTCAGCCAAATATTCGGATTATGCGCGACGAGAAAAGGATTGGGATGAACGATTGTCCAAGGGAGAAGTGAAAATCTCCTCGGCACGAGATTTACGTGCTCAATTACAAGAAATTGCTCCCATGAATACCAGTAGTTCAAAAATCTTTTGTCCCAATGGTCCTAGTGCCAATGTCAGTCCACTGATGGAAAACAAATGTGGAGACAGATTGGCGACTCCTTCCGTCTATGGCCGTACCAATGATGCCATGGGGAATAGTATTCCTGGGTTCAAGGATGGATATGCTTGGATGCCAGGGGAATCATCTTCGGTGAGTGCCGCCATGGGTGGGTTTCCAACATATAAAGAAAATGAATGGAAGATTCGTGACTAGAAGCTACAGAACAATGACCAAGAAAATTACCCGACCGAACAAGAACTCCATGAAAAAACTTGTTTCGGGAGTCCCAGTTGCCGTCAAAGAGTCTCTTTACCGTTTCACATGGCGAAAGGGTTAGCTCGTTCCTTTCTTGGCCGGGTTGCAATATCAGACGTGTTGGGAGAAGGAAAAAATGCAGAACATCCTGCACATAGAACCTTCATAGTAGTTTTGCTTTTTTTTGTACTGTTATTGTTTGGCTCGATACACTCGTCATTTTGTTATTGTTTGGCTTTGAAACACCGAACATCATGCTTCTAGGAAATGTACCCTCTATCTTTGGTTTTGACAGTGACTACATACTTCGGGTATGAAACAATTACCGGTAGGCGGTAGGTACTCTTGCTTGGTACTGTGAGTGAATACACCTTTATTTGCCGGTACGCAACTACTAGTCTTACATAGTACGAGCCTAGATACATTACTTTCTCCATGAAACCTTCACTACGTTTGGGCTCTGATGGCAATTCGTTCCCAAAGCTAATATTGTTATACTAGCCCGTTCGTAGCGACCACTGCTAAGCAATTGCTCCCGTACCTGTCGCACGTAAACAGTGGGAATTCGATCTCTACATTCACTGATGCCAACCACGAAGTCCGGCAACCCCATTTCAATGAATCGTCCGTTGCGTGCTATGAGTGAAGTATACAAGTTTGGACACGCTGTTCTTGAGTCTCCTCATCAACCTTCTCTCTCGGCACAAAAATTCACCAGGAACGACATAAGAAGAAAGTCGTCCGTGGCATGATGAGTTGCAGGTCTATCTTCTAAAATGAGATGAAGGTCAAGTTGGAAGGAATCCTTGTGATCCTCTAGATGTGCTTGATTGAACAACGATTCTGGAAGCGTTGTTGGTTCGTCTTCATCGCCATAGTTCTCGTTAATGTTTGTTTCTTGTTCGTATAAAAGATCGCGCTCTTCAGGTTCGAGGTATCCTTCATTGACTTCGATAGCCTCCATAGCGCTGTCAGCCGTCAAGACTGACACATCATCAAAGAACTCATAAACCGAACCACTATCGCAAGAATCACTCTCTTCATCGCTAGTATCATTGTAGGTGGATCCAAAAGTCTCTGCAGCAAGCGATTCGGTGACAGAGGTGCACTCAATCCACGACAAAGGGGATGATTCTTGATCAGCAGGCGTTGAAACGCTGCTGTCCTCGGTGGAGTCGCGAGTGAACTCACCAGTCCACTTTTGGAAAGGGTATCCATATTCTTTAGGTTCAATCGAAGAAACGTGGTCTCCCCAACATCTTCCCGCGCCAACGCCCCCGAGAACGGAGAACTCTCCGACGAGGTTGGCAAAGCAGCAGGGACTGCTCCAGAACCGGAAGCGAGCTGAAAGCATGCCGATGCTAGGGTTAAGTTGTACTCTACACGAGGCATCACTTGCGCCATCTTCAGGGTGTCATCAAACTCGTGGTATTCTTGAAACATTTTGGCAGTCTCTCGCTTTACCAAGACCGTTTCTTGCACACAAGTGCTGCTCGAGCGCCTCAAGGAATCTACAGTAGGTACCGTAGGCACACAGGTGCCCCTTGCGAGTGTGAAAAAGCTCGAATGTCAACAGGAAAAGGTGATCACTCCATAATCTCTCCTTTCAGTCCCGATTGAAAAAGTTTTCTAGTAGAAACGTGGCCTTGTCGCCAATGATCGAAAACGCCAGTCAGTGGAAAGTTAATATAAATGGCTGTTTCTCGAAGGGAAAGCTCGATCGGCGGAAAGGAGAATTGATGTGACTGTGAATCCCCGGGGCCAAGGCTGTTCTTGCAACTAGACCACTAACCCAATCCGCGTACTTTCTCAGAAAAAGCACTAAAAGACAAACCAGCTGACTGACTTTGATGAGACTACTAACTGTTGTGTTGCTTGCAATCAGAGTGTCCCGCTGTTTTGTAAACAAGCGCTTTCGGACATGTACCTGGTACGCGTACCGCGGTGTGATCGTGAGAGGTTCGCGCTGCACCGCTCGCTTCGGCGGAGTGTCGGCGACGCCTGTTCCGCGGAGGCAAGGTTTTGATGCAAAAAAGTTCAACCAACCAAACCATCGCTGTTGCCGTGGAATTGGGCCGGCGAAAGTAGAAACGTCGAACGCACGACCAAACGTCGACATTCCACGCGTGCTGCGTTCGCACATGGTTTCCAAGTCCTGTTTGTGGTTTGTGGCAGTCACCTCATTTATCCGTCGTTACCCCGTTCCCCTCACAGTGTGAATCTCTTTATTTGGCGAAGAAAGCACCACCTTGAACAGTTTTTATAATTAATGTTTTCCGATCGTGTTACGATATCCTCGTCACACGGAGGATAGGTGCGCCAACCGATATAACGTCGAGGGTTTCAGGTTATAATACCACTCGTCTTGCCTCTCCCCTTCTCCCATCATACCAAAAAGTGTCACTGCGCGTGCCCTACCTGTATATAGAGATATCACAATGTTCTTGATGAAGGTGCGTTCTATGTTGGTGTACCTGGTATATACTTTATTACAGTTGTTGGCATTCACAATCAAACGAGGTAGTTCTGCACCAAAACCAACTAATACTAGCAACTGTCAACACCCTGGCCGTTCTGGCGCTTTGTCTTGGGTTTGACTTTTTTGCTATTACCCGTCACGGGTCGACTGTTTTTTCCTATTTGATGCTGCCGCAGGTTGATGATGAATTTTGCCTGCTTCACCACCAGGTTTAGAATTTGAAACTTTTTCATGCTGTATGCTCTGGGTCACCTTTTTGGATCGCCCCAAATTCTGCTGGTCTCGAATGCCTTGGAGCGCTTGAATGGCTTGTTCGAGATCTTTTCCGAGGCGTTGCTTGTCGGTGTCATCAAATGTTGGCCGTTCAACTGGACGATAAATCTCTTGGATACGTCGTTGATATATCTTATCGGCACGTCGCTCGTCCCATTGTTGTCGTTGTGTTTGCCGACTTTCCAATTCTATTTGAAATCCCTTGATGACCAGACGAGGTACTAGACTTGGTTGCTGTGTACATAGTTGGTAAAATTGAAATGTCAATTCTTCCAAGGACAACCACAGTGCCTCCAATGTCCTCATGGGACGTTGCCACCAAACGTGCATCCGATCATGTTCCGCTCCTTGTAACCAATACTGAGCAATCCATTCCATTTCAATCTCTGTCAAGACGCGTTGACAATACACAATCACCTTGGCATCCATTTGACCAGTCTCACCAGCCAACTGCAGACGAAATCGTTTCAATGCACCCTTGGCACGCTTCCGAATGTACTCAAATGTATCTTCTTGCGTCACTGCCACACGGTGGGTACTACTGATCCGATTGGACTCACTCCCCGACAAAACACAATGTTGATGAGTTTCATTAAATGTGCCCAATAAGAAATAGGCATCGCCGTCTTTGGTAGAAGTGGCAATGGGAAGTATTTTATCTGCATCTTCAGTACTCTCGGGTGTTCGACGCAAGGCGATCCTCCAATCCCATTTGGTATGACGTTGGGAGGGTAGGCAATGATACACACCGATCGAGGAAGTTTTTTCCAAGGATGAATCGGCATGCCAACTCACCGATACTTTTCCCATTCCATAAAAGGCCTCATCTTTGAAACCAACTTTGGAATGACTGGATGGTTCCATAAAGTTAATGAGGGTCAAATTGTAATCACATTTACCGTGATTCTCGTAGTTCTTGGTCATTTGAATCATGTACTGATTCAAATCCCCAATCGTTTTCATGACGGGCAACACACCGGGACCGGACCAGGCATGGGCAAACAATCGTAGTCCAAGATACTTGTAGGTAATTCCTGGTTCACCCACCAAAGTCCGTTTGACAAAGGTCCTCGATGCATGTTTTCCCCCCGCCTTGACAATATCATACTGATAGTAATTAGCATCTCTCAAATGTTCAAAGGCAGTTTTGGCAATTTGGTGAAAATTAGAGGGAGTTATTTGCTCTGCAGGAATATGCACAAAACCTTGATAATGATCACGGACCAAATCATAAAAGGCGGTTCCATCTTGGGGGGTCAAGAATTTTTTGGAATTACTAATCATCGATGAAGTGTGGCGGCGGTTGTTGACTGTACTAACGGGTATGTGAGGATCCTTCACTGGAGAGAGTTTAGGCTTTTTTGATAGTGAAACGACTGCCTGTGAAATGGAATTGTCGACTTGGGCGGTGGCTTGGGGAGAGCCTTGGTTGCGTTGTCGCTTCTTCGACCGTCCTTTGGCCATGATATCTATGTTCACTTCCAAAATGAGCACTCTTAAAAAGTCAAGAGATGGATCAATTCTATAAAGCTGCCCGACCAAGAATCGTTGTTTTACTATAACGCCAACGGGCAATGAAAGAACAGGAATGAATATCTTTGGTTGGACATCGCGAGGTGGTTGTCGAAGACGGTACCGGTAGGTGCAATTGCTGCAATCCGAACTCTCGAAGAGCTACCCGGTACGAAGACACTCTGTCCGTCATCCGTTCCACATTCATTCCACGTCAACTGCCCATCTGTCAACCGTGTCAGACTGTGAGTGACGCATTCAAAACAAGAAAGAACAGAAAGAACATGCAGCAGCGCACGCCGACTCCACTTTCCGAATGTGCGAACGATTGTGAGAAAAATGGACCAATCAACCATGATTACAAGGATGACGTGATGCACTCATCCAAAATCATTAAATCGTTGTGCAAGCTTCGCTTAAACATCCAAAGTTGGTCCAATCTACTACGATCACAACGTCTGCCTCTACTGCAGATGTCGCCGGATTTGTGCTTTGGAAGCTCTGCACCGGAGGGGTAAAGAATGCATGGTAAGTTCACTACCGGTACTGTACCATGTGATGTCCACCTGGACAGACAGGAGAAATTATAAGTTTTCCATAATTTATCCAACTCTCAAACTGACACTAATATCCCCAATGGCATGGAATATCATACCTTTTGGATCAGTTCCGGAATCGTCAACAACAGCAACACCAAAGAATGCTGACCTCGAAATGTCCGCCAAAAGTGCCCAACCATCGATCAGCCGAGTAGACGAGCTGAAAACGGAATTGAAGTCGCTTTTGGCCAAAAATGGTGGCTCCACCAATGAACCAGATGTCCTCGCAGTGATTGATGAGCTCGCGAGCCTCAATCCATGTAAAGAAGGCTGCGCTCAAGGTAATGAGTTTCTTGGCGAGTTTGTCGCTCTGACATGTCCTACCTTTCCAGGGCGTCTCAAGGCGGAACTAGGCCAAGAACATGTGGTTCAATACAAGCTAGGACGCTTGTCATTTAATATCTTTCAACCCCACAAACTTGTCTGTACTATGAGAAGTGTACGCAACCATGTTACAGTGAATGGAAAAACAGAGGATGGAAAAACCAAGTTTTCCTATCCCCTAGTTCTGGATATCACTATTCACACTCCGGATGGTGATCTCCCCGCTATTGTGATCAACGAGGCCCATTGCTATGAAAATCCCGATGTAAATAATCGCCTCATGGTTTCCTTTACCGGCGGGACGCTACTGCCCGCCGAAGAAGTGCGCAACGATCCCAACAAACTTGAACTGTGGTCCAAGACTTTTGAGGGCGCCTACCAAAAAGCTAACGAAGAACGTTCCTACTTTGGATGGATTTTTCAGTTTTTTCTCAAACTCTTGTTGGGATTGACGTATCCTACGGATGATTGTCTAACCAAGAACAGTTTTCACTTTGAAATCAAACGAGCTCCCATTGGGTATCTCGATGTCCTCTACTTGGATGAAGATTTGCGAATCACCAAGGGGAATCGAGGTACCATAGTGGTCGTGGAGCGTCCGACCAAGAAGTAGGTTCTTCTGAGCTACCTACTTATTCGACATGCACACTTTGTTTATAATACGCCATCTACTTCCATGCACATACTTTTTCCATGATGAGAAAGGTTTTCCATGATTTTGTTGTACAGTCAAATGGTCACCCTTTCTCTCTAACATGGAATCCATGTAAATAATTTACCGATGAACGCTGAACCAACCTCAAGTGGGTTCAACCCAAACAAAACAAGACAATGAATCAACGATTGTAATTAGATTCACGCCTTTTTTCGCCTAAGTTTAGCTTTCTACTAGTTTAGATCATGAGCTACGATCAGACAGGTCTACCTAGTTCGGCGAAATAAAAAAATCAATCATCACCGGTTGGCCCAAACAGGTGGCGAACGGCGGCTCTTTCCACTCGCGTAAAATCCGAATACGTGCGTCAGGTGGAACAAGGTACTCTTCCCTACGGAATAGCCTCCTCTGTCACATTGAATTGTCCATGGGGGCAGCTGCTGTGAACAGGTTTCGCGCGGAGGTCAGGGCTATTATAATGGGATTTTAGATATCACGGAGTAATCACGCCCAAATGTCTGGTCAAGAGGAAATCGCATCCGCTAGGTACATCCGACACGGGATGGGACCGAATCCCCAGAACATGTGGTTCCTCCATGCGGGTATTGACACATTTACATTTAATTAATGATTTGTCCTCTGCCGATGGGCCCACTTTGACCGGAGAAAGCCGAACATTCCATCAACAACAAAACGAATCGCACCTGTCTTGATGGGAACAAGACAAAAACGAAACCTTGTTTGATTTTGCTTGTGAAAATTGTATCATTTCCAACGTTGTATTCTCGAATTCGTATCAATATCATGCGTACATCATCTAGAATAAACAGCTTGGTCGCTCTGCTGCTCCTTTCTCGGGATGTGTCTGTCTTGTGCTATATCCATGGGAATAACATCCATCGTACAACAATACCGGGGAATACCGAATCAACAACTATTCCGCAGCCAACCAAAGATCAGGCCCTAGTAAATATTGGAAACCATCATCAGGAAGGATCCATATCAAGCAATGATGGCAGAGGAATCTCTTCACAATCACAAGCTGACCCCAATCACACAGGTGTCAGCATGGCAATGTCACTCCCCGCACCTGCCAATCCCGCGGCACCCAGCACATCATCATCAACAACAACATTATCACCATTAGAAGCCTGGTGTTTGACCCATTTAGATCGCTCCTATCATCAGTCTCAAGCAATAAAATGTCCATTTCTCCGAAGAAGGTATGGTGACATTCTTGACAATGTCGAAAAGATTATGAAATTTACCGTAATACGGAGACAATGTTGGTCACTGATGGGTCCTCCTCAAGCCTGGCGACCCGCCGGTGTCAACAAGAAACTCCAACGCATCAAGTACAAGGGAATATCCCGCGAGGATTTACGAACCATGGTACTGAGTGATTGGAAGCCCGAAACGGGCAAGGGATACTATGTCACGGGCAAGCTCACCACGGCCTGTTATCGCGATGATTGTCTCTTCATGGGCCCCGATCCGGACATGCCCATTCGGGGATTGCGCAAATATGTTGGAGTGGCCGCCCACTTGTTTGACACGGATCAGAGTCGTTGTACCCTCCATTCCCTCTCAATTGTCGATGATACGTTAGTGGCAGAATGGGAGCTCAAGGGTATTATACGATTACCGTGGCATCCTACTCTTCCCACTCTGGCCGGAACAACCATTTACCACGTCGATAGTGACGGTTTGATAGAGCGACATGAAGAGTTTTGGAACATTTCGGTTGCTTATGCTTTTTGCTTTACATTATTTCCTGACCTTGCCAAAATCTTATGGAAAACAACAGAAGAGAACGAGGTGCCTCATCTTCAACTTCATGGCACAGAGAACCAAGCTGAAAGTAGATAGGGTTAATGCTTGGTTTACGTTTACACATGATATATACTGGATATACTGGAATTCTTTACAATGCTATACCTGTAGTTTGATGGGAGACTGTATCCTGGAGATCGACCATAATGCACAAACATAGATGACAGCCAGGAGGGTTTCGTCATGGACTGTATACCTAGGATAGCTACAAGGCGGAAGGAACAAATCCATGTCTAAATGTCTACCGTTACAAGCATGTAGGAACCGATAGCCGCGAAAATTGATCGAAGGAGTCAATCGTTCAACAGATCTTGACGATCACTCCAACTTCATTGCCACTTCATTTTTGTTTTTGACAGAGTGAAAGGTTCTTGGTGGAACACACTCATTCTTTCTTAGGATTGACAGTGAACCAAAACATTCACTAGCTGGTAGTTTGGTACAAGCAGAATGCCTTCCACTGTCAAAGTCCGCGTCAAGGGTGCCCGGAACTTGCCCGTCATGGACAATCGGGGGGCGACCTCGACGGCGACCATTATATCGGGGGGTGGTCTGCGGGGTGGAAATGCCTTGGCCCCGTCCACGGATGCCTATGTCTCGGTATCCTTGGGTGGTCACTACAATTTGACCGATCAAGGAGAAGAGAGTCAAGAAAAACAAAAGTGTTATACGGCCAAGACCAAAGTGTGTCGAAGGACGGTCAATCCCGTTTGGAATGAAGAGATTCGATTTGATATCGCCTCGGATAGTTTGTTGCAAGATGAGCCACTGATTTTCAAAGTTTGTGACTCGGAAGCTGCCAATTATGATGAATCGATTGGTCTGGTCTATATCGATTTGAATCCATTATTAATGCAAACTGCATCCACTGATGTGGATGAAGAAGGACAAGGAGGTGGAATCATTGATGGATGGTTTCCCTTGTATGATACACTGGGGGGAGTCCGAGGAGAGTTGGGTTTGTCGGTGAAATTAAATTTTATTGGCGATGTGAATCCATTTCGTGATTCCTCGGCGGGTGTTCAACTCTTTCCCTTTTCCACCTTGGATCCGTCGAGTGGATATGCCGTCTCGCATATTTTTGGATTTGTTGAAGAGCTGGTAGTAGCCGATGATCCTGATTTTGAATGGAACAACAATTTTCGACGATCCAGTACCTCACAAGTCTCTCATGAAACGAGACAGACACTACTGTACCTCCTCGATGCCTCGGTTCGTCGCCGCATGTGCAAGACCGTATTGGAAAGGGGTGGCAATGCCGTTTTGGGCTATCATCAGAATTTTGATGTGGAAGGAGATTCCGGCATTGTAGCTCGAACCTATGGAACTTGTGTCAAATTAGAACGGACCAGTCAAAAAGCGGACTTGACCATTCGACGGAATCCTTCGATGCGAGGAGGCCCTATGAACACCGATAGCGAGCGCGAAGAGACGGCTACACCCAACCGTAGAGCCATGACGGTAGGACCCGATTCTACGTCGCATTCTCGCTCGACGTCCTTTTTTTATATCAATGATACCCATCATCATCATCGTCAAGATGACGATGAAGTGCAACTCATGACACTTACCAACTTTGATGCCAAGGTACGAATTCGAGTGGGTGGATTGGTAACCGCTCGTGCGGTCAAGTATCTAGGAAACTTGGCCTCCAAACTCTCCGATCAAGAGACGCGTGACTCCTGGTGGGCAGAACTCCGTGATGAAATCCGATCGCATGCCAAAATACTTTGCTGTTCGCATGTGATTGGATATCTAGAAGCGTCGACGATTCATGAGGATGTGGCGATTTTATCCATTACCGGAACGGCTTGTACCGTCCGTGGTTTACCAGATATGAACATGAAGGATAAACCCCATTTGTGGGATCGCACCTGGTCCCCACTCAACAATCTTGACAAGGAGGACACGACGGATGCGGCAGAAAACTCGGATCGTCAAGCCGATGATCGCCTCGTCACAGATCAGCCCAAGAAAATCAATCGCCGTTCGGATCGATTTGATCGACGAATGCGACGAGCGGCCGGTGGTACTCACATCACACGAGCCAAAGCCAATTCTACCGGAAATATTGGGGACGATTCCATGTTTGATGACAAGGCCAAGCGGGGATATCGACGAGTCATTCGTGCCCGGGATGCCAAACCATGTTCGTACTGTCATGTGCCGTATCATCATCGTTTGGCGCCGTTTAGCAACATGAAGCTAGTTCCTTGTCGCCTTTGTGGCAAAAAATGGGTCCCGGAAGTTGTCTTGGCCACGTGCGAACCACCGGCTAGATTACCCATCCGAGGGAGTGGGATCTTTATTCAAGCAAGAGTGTGTCGTTCTAGACCTGCCTCATCGGGAGAGAGTGATGCTCTGGCAGTTAGCGAGGCGCTCCCATTTTTGGAATATGAACTCGCTCGTCAACTCATGCTCAAGTTGAAAGTCATTGGACGAAATGCGGCATTCAGTTTAAAGAACGAAGTGGATGTTGGCCGAACCTTGATTGTATCCACTGTCACGGCGACTGCTGTGTATTGTACGGCCATGCCTCCTCCCCGTGCGTTGGAAATTTCTCGCACCATTGATGTCCAAGACGAAGAAGATCATCAACTGGTCAAGCTGCAGCGACTGATTGAGAATATTTCGGCCAAGAATCGACACCGGTTATCCGAAGCCGCTCAACGACACGCGGAGCGAGTCAGAAAACGATATCTAAAACTCAAACAAGCTCAACAACGTCGGGCTCAGGCAAGAAAGGAAGCCAAAATTCGAAAAGAAGAGCGCCGAAAAATAAAAGACAAGCAACGTCGCGTGGAAGCCAAGCTATCCAAATCACTGGAGGACGTTCCCAATAGTCACATTGACCCCCAAATTGGCACCAAACCTCTCCGACTCCACGGAAGTCAACTATTTAGTTCGTCGCAAATTGCCCAGATGACTGATGGGAAAACACATGCCGGCGACGTGGAAACAGCCGAAGACGACGGTGGTCTATCATCTTCCGACAGTCCTTCTTCAGAAAGTTCATCCTCCTCCAGCTCCTCTTCGAGCAGTTCCAGCGAATCGAACAGTGACAAACAGTCCGAACATTCGATTGGCAACGACCCCAACAACGAAGGTGCCAGCAGCGTCGGTTCTGGCCATGACAATGGCACCCAAGGTGATCTCGAGTTGGATTTTGATGATGCCTTTACATCTGGTCCAGATATCTCTGACGGGGCCTCAAAAACGGACGACGATGATGACCGTGAGACTTCCAAGAGGTCTCGTCGGGTCGGGAATCGTCGAGACGCCATGCTCGACATGGAAGATCTTGACGAATTTGAAGAGAATGCGGGAACGGACGGACTGGTATCCTCCAAAGGCCGTGACCGCCGCAGGCGTCGACGCATGTACCGCGATGACAAGGCACCGTTTGTACTCGAAATTGATGATGAAACTGACGAAGATTTCTTGACCGTATTGATGGACAAGGCTCTACCTCCCGGTATTCGCTTGAGCACGACGCAATACATGCCCGAGTATGGTACTGGCACCGGAGGAAAGGGCCATGAGTTGGTGGACGGGGAAATGGTAATGTCAATGTTACGATTCAAATGGAACGCTTCAGCACTCCGAGGGACCCGAACGAACCTAGTATTTTCCAATCTTTTTCAAGAACTTTTTGCCAAGCTTTGTGAGCAATTGAAGGATGTAGCTCCAGCTATCGTTTGTGGTGTCCGAACGCAAGTGAATCTTACGCCGGATGATATGATTGAACTTATTTGTATGGGGAAAGTTGTACTCGAACGACGGTATGAAGCAACCCCCAAAATTGAAGAAGATGGTCATGGTGACTCGGACAATACCGAGATCGACGAAGCGGAAATTCGTCGACGGGAAGATGCAGAGCACCGTGAGCTTGCCAAAGGAATCGAAGCTGGAGTCCCTTCTTTATTCCAAGTTGAGCCTGGTATTTTGCAGAACCGATCTACGGTAATTGTGGACAAGTTGAGTGAGGAGATGAAACGAATCCATATGGGATTGACCGACCACGCAACAGATAGCGATGAAATGTCTCCTGGCCGAAGTCCGAGGCCTGCGTCGAAACCAGTGGTACAATTGAATGGTCCCCCCATGCCATCGTTTGGAAGCCAACAGCATTCACCCAAAAGTCGTACCCTCGGGGAGATGCTACTTTCACCGAAGCCCTTTCTTCTCAACCGCGGCAAGACTGAAGGAAGTCCTCTTTCAGCCTCGCCGAATTCCCCTACGTTTGGTGCTCTCAACATGCTCCGTTTGGGTGCTCTGACTGTACCGAACTTGAAACAAGTCACCACGCTTGGTCAAAACATTGACACTCTACAGTTGCCCGCGCCTCAACAAGCGGTCAATGTCATCGAGACGGCTGTCGAACTCACCCCCCTTCATCATGTGACTGGAGGCAGAATTGTG
Source organism: Nitzschia palea (assembly GCA_019593585.1). NCBI lineage: Eukaryota > Bacillariophyta > Bacillariophyceae > Bacillariales > Bacillariaceae > Nitzschia > Nitzschia palea. Next base: position 16,773 of record SWEM01000271.1, on the reverse strand, counting down.
GAGTATCTTGGCATTATCTCTATGCACTTCATTCGAGAGTCTAGTGGCCTAGAGGCAGCGGAATTCCATCGTTTTGTAACAGAATGCAATGCCATTGCCAGGGCTCAAGTTGCCTCGTTGGGAGGGAATGCCATGGTTGGTAAGTGATAAGAACAGTGCCTCCTCGCTCTGGACGAACCTGAGCTAACAGTAATTGTCGTGGTTTGGTTTATTGCATATCCACAGCCTACCGTGCCGTACCCGCCGAATCGGGTGGACGAGTTTACAAATCCCAAGTCTACAACGTCATTTCACTGACAGGATGCGCAGTAAAAGTGGACTATTCCCACCGGCATAATTTACGATCGGGTCGCCTCAATGATAGAACACGCTCCACTTCATTTTAATAAACTGTTCTAGGAACGCTTATTATAGTCCTTTGGCCTATCTTCTACGTTATGAATAGAATCATCCTAAGAAATGATCGATTGGGTATCCTTCAAGAATTGCACGTACTGCATTTGCTCTCTGTAGTCGGAATACATGGAGATGAAGCTAGCAACCTCCGAGTCAACTCCACACTCGCTTTCGAGATAGGTAGTAAACGCTTCTTGTAAATCTTCCGCGAGCTCTGTAAACTCTGGTCCTTGATACTGTGCCCTTTCCGGTAAGTTTCCTTGGTTGGCGTGGACAGCTTCCGGAGTGGTAGACGAGGTCAAGACACTTTCAATCCTGGCCTCGCCATACTCGGAAATGCAGTTAAGGACCAAGGTCTTGCCAGCCTTGCTCACAGTGACACAGAATTGGACCGAATTCATTGGCTCTTCTTCTTCTTCCTCAGTGTTTTCCTCATCAAAGAAATTTTCTTCGACCGTGTCTTGGCAATGAAACGAAATCTGAACTTTCTTGTCCTTGAGGAAAAGGTTGGTGGTGGCACCATCTTCCACAATTTTCCAGCTCTTCTCCAACTTGGCTTTCAAATCTGCCAACTCATCTGGAATGGAAAGGTTGCCAGAATCCTTCTCTTCTTTCGCTTCCCTGGCGAGGATATCCACTAGAGCTTGCGAAGAAAAGAATCGCTGATTGGGATTGTTTGTTGCAAGGCAGGGAATGTTGCTGCGAACAAGGGATGTGGCACGAAACGTAGCCGGATGGAAAGCAGCCCGTTTCGCTACCAAAGGGAATCCCCGTCGCATCAAGGTTTGAGTGACTTTCATGATCTTTTAATGACAATAACAACAAAGGAAAACTATGTGACAAATTCAGCAATGCGACCTGTCGAGGAATCTACGCTCGCTTTCGCATACCCAACCAATTATTTCCTTTCTGGATTTTCCGCACCACAAGATATCGCGTGATACGACGCGATGGATTTATTTGTGGCTGGAAGTGGAGGTAGATCGATTTCTTCGATCGAATTCTTGACCGTTCCCGCCGGTACATACGTTCTACGGTATGAACAATCTTGGGTACAAGTACCTGGTACGAACAATGGTATTAATAAATATCTCCCGCTGCAGGTCTTTTGGATTTTCATTTTCATTGTTTTTATTCATTTCCACAACTTTTTACCAGCATGCAGGGAGCTCCAACACAAATGAACATGCAATCAATAAAAGCATAACAGTAAAGGGAATAATCATTACGTTACTTTTTACGGTTAGTTCGTCTACAGAGAAAAAATGTCGCATTCTATTCTGCAGAAAAAATCATTGGGTACATTTGCCGTGGCAAAATTTGTCTCATTGTACTTTCATGGAAGTCAGATCAGGAAGAGTATCTGCCTCTGAACCTCGTTTGGGACTGTATTCTCGCTTGGGTGATCGTTTGCCGGACTCTCCATCACCGAGTGGATTTACAATAAACGAAAGGGCACGCCCGGTTGAATTCACAACAGATCCAACGGCTCTTCCAGTGGTACTAATACCGGAACCTATTACCTTCCCCGTTTGCGTTACTCCCGAAGTGACAGCTTTACCCGTCGTAGTCACCACCTTGCCCACGGGTTTCACAACAAGCTTGTTTCCCGCATCTGTAACTGCCATCGCACCACCCATCACACCTCCCACCAACATCTTTCCTGTTTTCATTGTGACATCTGCTCCTACACCGACCACAGTGTTGACACCTTGAACTCCAGCACCGACCACTGCGCCTACTCCCAAGACATCTGCTCGCTTCAAGGCAGTGCCTGTTGTCTCAACGGCTCCACTCAACATTTCCCATGGATTTGCCCACCCCGCACTTCTTAGTGAATCTGCTCTCATCTTCTTTGTCATTTCGGCTTCGAGTGTTGCATTTGCAATATCTTCTAACGAGTATCCCGATGCCAAAAGACTAAAAGAATGAGAAGTATAGGTGAGATACATGCAGACCGGTACTACGTGTACAACACCCTGACCAACGAACAACACCATGCATAAAGCGTACTTACAATCCTGCTCTTCGTCGTACCGAGAGGATGAGCTTCTTTCGATTTTTTCTCTGTGGAGTGCGACAGAATTCAAAAAAATCCAAATCGACAATAGAGCAATTCGATGATTCCCAGGCAATTGTGATGGGCGCGCCGCAGGACCTGTAGCAATAAAAAGAGCAGTTTGGTTAGCGATATGTTGTCAAGAGACTATGGATCAAAACATTAATCCTTGCAAACTAGACAACGATCCAGGTAGAAAACTGTACGTACACGGCTGGGTTGTCTCCCAAAATAATCGGGTACTCTTGAATCCTTATTTCATCAAAGAAAACTTTCTTTCGGACACAAGTTCCACCACTTTCTCGGTTTTCCAATTTCAATATGGAGCGTCGGGGTTTCTGAATGTGGGCTGTCATGGTTATCGCGTCGTTCTTTGTTGAGTCTTGATGAAATTGAGCAAACTACCGTATTCTTTTTGTCCAGAAGATTTCAACCCCTACTTGTCGTCGTCGTGGTCTTTTGTTGTTGTGCTGCCAACACAGTCAAACCACATGAAAATGTTCAACGCGTGCTTGTCGCCCAATTGCGACCCCCGTATAATAATTAATCCTTTTTTTCCAACGCAAGAATCCTGCTGTGCTGCTCACCTATCGTAGAAACGTGCAATGTTTTGAAGTACCAGGTATCAAACGGCTGTGCAGGACGACGATTAGCCTTCTACGGGCGTTCTTTGCTCACAAACAGTGCTTTGGGCCTTCATCTCATTGGGCTACAATTACCGGCACTGTGCCAGTTCTGATTCCGCGTTGTCCCATGTTGGTTAAAGCGCATGACCATTATGCGGGGCTATTGTAAACATTGAACTTGCACCCTCTTAATACCTATGTTCCCCCGTTTGTCATCGGTACTCAACAAATATCCTGTACACTGGTCGGGATACTGTAGGAATTGTACCTAGGAAAGACACTGGACACTGCCTGACTTTCTTCACCCACAGCGGGATTGGATGTTCTCAACTACCAGGATTCGTTGACAATTCAACTTCCGATTCGACTTTTATTACCGGTAATAATGTTGGTGCAATGTGGTGCTAACATATCACTTCCAGGTGCCTTGGTACATTACCATGTACAAGTCGCACAGTCGAAGCGACTCGCACCCTGCACCCAGCTAAAATAAACGGCATGACAAAATGTTTCTGAAATCCAGGGTTATAAGCACTACCGGTAGATGGCGAGAGATTCAGGCCATCTGATCTATATTGTCACTGCAATCGTCTGTTTCGTGTTTGGGAATTCTTCCTTCTTGTTATGCTCCACTAGCTTTGACGTCACTACCCCCCAAGCCGAACCGCACCATGTTTACCTGCACCCAATACCTCTGTTGGAATCGGGAGAGCCATCCTATCAATTAACAAGGAATGACCTGGTTCGGGACGAAGAAATACAGGCGAGAAAGACCTTTCAAGACCTTTTACGCAAGCAACACCAATCATCAAAGGACTGTTCACGAGTGTTAATTCTTCCAATTCAATATTATAGAGGCGAAACGCTCTCATGGGTTCATTCGCTGGAAGTCATGGCCACGGCCTTGAAGGTTGCTTTGTCCACAGAAAGGCGCCTAATTGTTCGGATTTCTGGCGACGAGGAGGAATCCTTTTGTCATTTCGCTGACCATGAAATTTATTGTCAATTTTTGGAGAAGCAGAATGATCCAAGTCAGTGTCACTCTTTGATCGATACATCGACCCATCCCCTGGTGTGGACGTCGCCACTACGCCAAGGCGTCCAAGAACATACGACTTCTAGCGACTTTTTTAACGTCCAATACTATGGCAGCGATGATGTAGCCGTGCTACCCAATGTGAGCGCATGGCCATGGCCCAAATCCTGGTTGCTAGATGGTGGGTTGGGGTCCTGGGAGCGATCGTGGGGTGGATTCTGGTTGTTTTCGCAACTTTTATACTACTTGACAGCTAATTTGAACTATCCCGACCACAACCTAAAGGAAGAACAGACAGTAGTGAGTGATCCAATTCACATCACTCTCATATGGGATCCAGCAGCTCAACACTTGGTGAAACGCAAGTTTGCCAGAGATTCCAACAAGACACATGCCTGGGATCGGATCCAAACCTTGGCCAATCATCTTCGAGGCGAGAACAGTAAGGAAACTAACAAGGCGGCCAAGGATGGTATTACACATTGGAAAATGGTGATTGCTGTCATTACCGATGAATCCACCATAAACTACAAGAAAAACGGCACGATGATTCCATTGCAATCATGGAAAGACCAAGGGTGGGAAGTTTCGATTATCCAGATCAATCCACAAGCAAAGCCCCAACGACAAGTATTGGAATCTCTTTATTCATCATCTGAGTTGTTGATTGGATCATTTGCTAGTCCATTTTTCCGAGTTGTTACAGCATTGCACAAGGCCAAGTCGCTGTCCTACAGCACAAGATTCAGAGTGCGACGCTACTGGTCGTTGGATATTGAATGGCTCGAAGCTCTTCACGCCATTTAAAAAATTTGGTTCGCGCCCAGAGGCGTGGAAGGGTCATCGGCATCGACGCAGAATGACGTGCGGGACAAGGTATCGTTCACAATTCAGCGATGTACGCCTGATAAATCTCCGGAGTGGCAATATGCTTGATCTAGCTGTCTCATGGCGATCAGGATTAGATGGGAAGACTCAAATTTGCAAGCGTGTTTGACGTAATACATGATAAACAGCCCTGTATGAACTTTAAATTCCTTGAACCAGAGAGCTGTTCATAGGAAACACAACACCGACCGGCTCATTTTCTTTGTGAGATGGCCTTCATGCCAGTACACTGAGGAGCAAGTGCGTAAATGCCTATCGATTACCTGTCTTCCAGAGACTATAGGGGGCTGTCATCAATTGATTGAAGTCTCGTTGGCAAAGTGCGTTGCATTGAAGACGCTCCTTCTTTCGATTGGTCAATGGGAATTTCAGGAAGATTTGTCCTTGCGCAAGTGCAAATCGCCTCCCAAGTCTCCCAGAAACCATTGGAAATTTTACGAAGCTAGCAGACCTGGACTTGAGCAAATGTCAATCTCTCACCGTGCTGTCGACATCCATCGGCCAACTTACAAATCTCCGCTCCCTCTATTCGGGACATTGTAAAGAGCTGACATGCATTCTTCGATCTGTTCGGGCATGGACGAAACTCAAACGCCTCGATCTCACAAAGTGCAGAGCCCGTCTCAGTCGTCAAAGAGTCTAAGATTCATGATTTTTTACGAAATACGAGAACATATTCTGCATTACTGTTAGTACATGAATACTGTCGAGGCAAGGTCGCGACCTGCTACCGGTAGAATCTGCTCTAGTAGAATATTGTGCCAGGACACCTTTGCAGCGCTAAGATTCATGATTTTTTACGAAATACGAGAACATATTCCCTACATTTACTGTTAGTACATGAATACCGGTATGTTTCGAGGCTAAGGCCGCGACCTGCTACCGGTAGAATCTGCTCTAGTAGAATATTGTGCCAGGACCTTTGCATCGTTGATTTGCATTTTGCAAAAATACACAACATGACCCATCTGATGATTTACTAGCTCACAACAAAATCAACATACAATTCATATCATCTCTCTCCCCGAAACCATTCCATCGCCAGACCATGAACGGGAACAAAATCATGGTGAACCTAGCAAAAGGACGAAGTAACCCAGAGCCACCGGGCGATACATCGCGCGGGTTTCACATTCTAACTTTTTTTCTGAAGGGCAAGTTCAAAGGAGCCAAGAATCGAGAAATACGGTAATCAAACTGTGGATTTCTTGATGACAACCAGTTTAGTACTTGTACCACCGAGCTAAAAAGTAAAATGGCAGAATTTCGAATTTCGCCAGTCGTGCACCCACGTTCGACTCGTAAAGTGTATCATACCAGGTACCAGGTACCCAGGTAAGTGAATCTGGCCTGGTACCTGGTACAGTACCATGTACCTGGTACAGTACAAGTAACAAGTACCTGGTACAAGGTACAAGAAATCGGAAAATTCCTCCGTACCAGGTACCAGGTACCATGTGCCCTGCTTCGCAGCGCTGCCACATATCCCTAAAAAATTGATTCGCAGCCATCTTGGATGTCCTTGGTTAACCAAGATTTGTAACGCACGATATAAAATACAAAGAAAATCGTTGCGGAAGGACTGTAAACGAGTCCATTTCGAGAAATCTCTTGGGGCGTAAAGCGTGGAAAGAATTCACAAATTGTTCAGTTCATAAAGTATGGAGGATTCTTGGAACGAGTTGGCAACGAACTCCCCAGAAGCCATGGAACCTCTTGAAGGATGGATGTTGGTAAAGGAAGGGACTGGTTCTGATGATTGGACCATGGCTACATTAGATGGTACATCATTCATGGTCTTCAAGAAACATGGAAAGGTCGTCTACCTCAGCACCCGGAAAGTGTCCGATTCCGACCGTTCTAAAACCATGCCGTCATTGGATGTTTGGAAAGATTCACTTCTCGTGCTCGATCTACACAAATCGAGATATTTGCAGGAGCTGGATGCATCTATCTGTAATCTGAGCATGCTTTCTCATCTGTTGCTTACACGTTGCAGCAATTTGAAATCTTTGCCTGATTCCATTGGAAACTTGAGCAATTTGACAGAAGTAAGTTGTTATCTCGTCATTGCCATGTCATGGAAAGCACCTTACGCTCACCCTCGTGGTTCTGTCTCAAGCTGAACTTGTTTGACTCACCGCAACTTTCAGAGCTACCTCCGTCGATTGGTGCATTAAAAAGGTGCGCAATGTCGATGACAGGGCTTTCTAAAATTCAGGTAGTATTTCTAACTGAGTTTTTTTTTATGCAGTTTGAAGAAACTGACTTTTGGTGGATCATCAGGAATTAGCAATAAAGCATTGAAATCATTACCGGAGTCATTGGGTGATTTGGAGGGCTTGGAAGAGTTGGTTCTTGACAAGTGCAAGGGGCTTCAAGGCCTTCCCAACTCTTTCGGAAACTTGAAGAACCTCAAGTACCTTTACATGCGTGAATGCAAATCGATTACATGTCTTCCAGAGACTATAGGGGGATGTCATCAATTGATCGAAGTCTCGTTGGCAAAGTGCGTTGCCTTGAAGACACTCCCTCTTTCGATTGGTCAATGGAAATTTCTGGAAGATTTGTCCTTGCACAAGTGCAAATCCCTCGAAAGTCTCCCAGAAGCAATTGGAGATTGTACAAAACTGGCAGACCTGGACTTGAGCAACTGTGAATCTCTCACCGTGCTGCCCACTTCCATTGGTCAGCTGTCAAGTCTGCGCTCACTCCATTTGGGAAGCTGTACCAACCTAACCAGTATTCCTCCATCGATTGGTGCTTTGACAGAGGTGGAACTCCTCGATCTCACAAAATGCATGGCCTTGGAAACGATTCCCAAAGCCATTCTCAAGTTTCAAACAATCAAAGTCGAAGACAACGAATGATTCATTATGGAATACCAGTACATTTTTAAATTTTTCATTTATTAGGTAGCATAGGAATGCCTTTTCATGCTCACAACTAGAAGAGGATCGACTTTCCGGATTTTCAAGCGAATCTTGTGTCAGGCACCCTCCCGCCTTTATTTTATTTTGCAAAAATAATGGCTATGCGACCCCCCTGACGCTATTACGGTACCTCACCCCGAAACTCACATTTATTCCGATTGAAGCCATGAAAATAAATCTCACCCACAGGCTCGCCCGACGGCTTGTTGCCGGCATCGCTAAACCAGAACCTCCACGGAAGGGGAAATATAATCTGGCAGTGGTTCCTCTTCAGTCCCTCGTTCCAGATCGATCAATGTCTGAGCCGAGGTTACGCCAGTCATTACAAGTAATGATTTCATGCCATTAGCCTTTCCGAAAAGAATGTCTGTATCCAGTCGATCTCCAACAAAAAGGGCCCGAGATGGATCAATCTGATGTTCTTGGGCAATGAGGTTCGCCAATGTCGTACTTGGTTTACCGACACAAACAGCTTTTCGTTTGGAACAATACTCTAGAGCCTTGACTGTACAGCCATTACCCGGAATGTGTCGGCGATCGGATCCCACCAAGTCAAATGAATCCTCATTGGTTGCTACAAACAGCGCCTTGGGATTCCTCAATAACAAGTTGTCAGCAATACAAAGCTTACGAAAATTCATTGCGACATCGTGCCCAACAGCAATAGCATCAATGGGATGCTCGGGAAACTCGTAATCAGCAAGGTCTTGTCGATTCATCGACGAAGGTTGGTCAAGCGATGGACCGCCAGAGATTTGAAACGAGCAATTGGCCAGCTCTTCACATAGTCCCGCTGAGCCCACGACATGAACACGACTACCTGGTGCCAACTTGGATTTTAGATATTGAGCACATGAATAGGAACTCGATACCATTTGTTCGTTAGTCAACGAACCAATACCGAGTACAGTCGACAATTTGTCCCTTAGCTCTCGTCGATTAACCCCTGCGTTGTTTGTAACGAATAACACTTTCTTCCCCATTTCCATGAGTCCTTCGATACAATTGGATGCTCCAGGACATTGATCCAAAGTTCGATACAATACTCCATCGCAATCAAAAAGGACCGTATCGATGTATTTGTCTACATAATCAGCTGCATCCAATCGTGTCTTCCAGAATTGGGGGTTTTCGTAGGAAACTGTTTCATAAAATTTCTCAAGCTTTTCAGTTTCTTCTTGTGCATCTTTTCTCATCTCATCCGTTGCCACGCTGCTAGAATGTCGCGAAAATGCCGGAGACGCCGCAACTCTGGACAGGATGCCAAACCTTTTTGCGCGATGTTCCAAATGTCGCCATCGCCCGCCAACAAATCCGTTGACTGGATTCAAAGTAAGTGCGATGTTGAGACAAAGTGGCATGGTAATAATAGTGATCTTCATGGGAAGCTTGGAAGATGTTCATCCAGAATAAGATAGTGATGCAGGAATGGCATCAGCAAACGAACATCATTTTTCCTTCCTTTCAATCATCGGCATTTCACCGTCATTTGGGGAGGGGGAAAGGTCTGGGGGGACCCCTTGTGAGAGACAGGTGCACGTGGAAGGCAAAGGGCAATACCAAATACCAGGTGCGTCACTGTTTGGAGGTGGAGCTTGTAGTGACGCACGCAGCATGACAAAAATGTGAGCATGTCACAAGATCCGATCTACCGGTAGCCAAATCTAGTCCGAGAACGGTATCTTTATTCCTTTACTATTCAAATGCAGCTGGTAGGGAACCAGACAGCTCTTTTGGCACCAACAACAACAAAACAAAAATCGGATCCCAGTACATCACATAACTAGAAAGTTCTTTTGACACTTGCAACTAATTTAAGCCTTAACCTTGGCATCAACCATGGCGACGTGCTTCATCAAGTCAACAACACGGCCAGAGTATCCGTATTCGTTATCGTACCAGGCAACAAGCTTGACGAATTGGGGGTTGAGCATGATACCGGCATCAGCATCGAAAATGGACGATCGGAGGTCACCCTCGAAATCTGTGGATACAAGGGGTTCGTCGCTGTATCCAAGGAATCCCTTCATTTCACCTTCAGACAACTTCTTGATGTGGGCACAGATCTCTTCATAGGTGGTCGCCTTAACAAGTCTGGCAGTCAAGTCAACAACGGAGACATCAATGGTAGGAACACGGAATGCCATACCTGTGAGCTTTCCCTTCAAGGAAGGAATGACCTTGGTGACGGCCTTGGCAGCTCCAGTGGAGGAAGGAATGATGTTTCCAGATGCAGCACGTCCTCCACGCCAGTCCTTTCGGGAAGAAGAGTCAACAACGGCTTGAGTGGCAGTCATGGCATGGACAGTGGTCATGAGGGCCATTTCAATTTCGAACTCGTCGTGGACAGCCTTGACCATGGGGGCAAGACCGTTGGTGGTGCAAGAAGCGCAAGAGATGAAATCCTCAGATCCATCATAGTCGCCTTGGTTGACACCCATGACAATGGTTTGGGAGTCATCCTTGGCAGGGGCAGAGTAGATGACCTTCTTGGCACCTCCATCAATGATGGATTGAGCCTTCTCCTTGGTCAAGAAAACACCGGTGGACTCGCAAACGTAGTCAGCACCAAGGGCTCCCCATCCAACCTCCTTGGGGTCTCGGCATCGGCTGGTTTGGATCTTCTTTCCGTCAAGGACAAGGAAGTCTCCATCGATCTCAACGGTTTGCTTGGCCTTTCCGTGAATGGTGTCGTACTTGTATTGGTAAGCCATGTAATCAGGGGTGGCAGATCCAGCGTTGATACCCTTCAACTCGAGGGTCTTATCCTCCATCATGATACGAGTGACAAGACGTCCAATACGTCCGAATCCGTTAACTCCCATACCAGTGACCATGGTCATGGAAGCATCATTCGAGGCGGCCTTCAAGGCGGTGCCAGAGAAACTGAAAAACGATAGAAAAGATATTAGCCATATTCATTATTCATGTTCTTGTTGTCATCCCCAACATGATATTGTAACGTGTATCGTGCACTTACGAAGATCCAGAATAGGCCGAGGCAGAGCCAAGAGCGGCAACAAAAGCAAGAGCAGAGAACTTCATCTTGAATTCTTGACGTAGAAGATTGTGTTCGTAAAACCGCCCTCTTTCGAAAGCCTCACAATCGGTTGGGAAAGGAAGATACCAGGTACGTTCGTTTCATTTCTGGGGCCCGTGTTCGGCATCATATAAAAAACCCTTCCGAGACCACGTACGCGGCCACGTACTACCGGTAGATGGCCAGAAGTGGTGGGGAGGCAAGACCGCAAGATGGTTGGGTGATTCCAGCATCATGTATTTTCGTTCCCGCGCAGACGCAGTTGATCAAACGGATTCATTCGAGCGACATTGAAATTTGAACCACTCGACTGATTACACCGATTGCTTCGATCATAAGAAACGCAAAATAACTCGGGTAAAAAGAACCGGAAGTACATCTCGATGAACATCAAACTCGAACTTGAGCGTTGACTACAGTACTGTCTGTCAAGATGAGGAGAAACGCACCAACTCTACAAATGATTCATGTAGCTTCTTTTACTGTTAATACCCGGTAGGTGCAACAATAATTCTCTCCACGTTTTTAATCACTGTAGTGCAACACGTCATAATCGTCAATTCGAGAATTAAAATAATAGTGAATGGGACCCATCTCACTGTACAAGTACAGTACCTTGGTACTTGTAGTTTCTTATCATTAGATACCGAGTAAATAATGATTGGAGCCCATCCCACGTTAGTTCGGCGAAAGAAATGTAGCGGGAAAAATTGTTGTGTCATTTGTTCGAGGGAAGATTCACGAATATTTCACGCCGTTTTTTAGATTCGTCGAAGATTCTGCTCACCTCGCCTCGATACCTTGTACAATTACGCAGTGACCAGTGCGTGGAGTTTTGAGAAAAGATTCGAGGTGCCACTCAGTAAGGTGCGGCCCTTCCCCGATGCACTCAGCTGATTGGTTCCCGTCAACTCAGCTTTTGAACATACAAGTGCCGAACGCCGGGAAGAGAATCTCGAACTTCTTCTGATGCGGCCATCATCACGACTCCCACACTTGCTTTATCACATGTTGCACTTTTTTCTTGCAAGAATAAATTGGTTTTATCGTCCCTGCTAGATGAAATCCGACAACATGTTAAGGATTATGAAACTCAAAGCTATGGAATCATCTGACGATGATACACAGTGCCATGTACCGCTGACAGGAATACCGACAATCGGACCTTCAACCAATGGAAAGCAGCTGAGCGAGACTCCCATCGTGTCTCACATTCCAATTTCAATAAGCACTAGGATGGAATCGTCTAGTGCTGAAAGCACAATCTCCTCGAACAGTGACGAGGAACAAAGCTGCCGAGAAACAAATATTTCAAAGGGCTCTCGCTCTGAAGGAAGCTCATACAAACCAAACGAGGACAAAGGCATAGATTCTCCAGACGAATCTTCACGAAAATTGCTCTCTTCTACACTTATAGGAACCCAACGATTGTCTATAGACGATGTTAGGCAGTCAACCAGCTCACCGAAGCCATTGGCTCGGAGTAGATGCATTAGCATTGAAGATCAAGAGTCCTGCATGCTTCCTGCTCCAAAACGGCAAAGGTTTCCGTCGAATGACGTTAACGGTGCTGTTTCCTTGGGATCCAAGGCACCGATGCGCCCTTCGATCATCCTATTGGCGCGTGACGATGATGAATCTGTCCTAAGTCCACTTCATGCTTTCATTCGCAAGCAAATCGAAGTTTTCACGGCAACCAGTGTTGAACTTCGACAACCTGCGCCAGGACGCAAACAGCCCATCCAGCTGCATCAAGTTGGTCTTCGATGCATTCACTGCAAGACGAATCCCAATGGCAGACGCGTGAAGCGCGCTGTATGTTACCCCACGAATGTGGGACGAATATATCACTCTGTTAGTGACATGAAATTCGATCATTTCAGTAACTGTGCACATCTGCCTTCTGACGTTCGAGCTCAATTTGAGAATCTCAAAGCTGAAGGAAGCAAGCGCACTATTGATCAGAAGAATACGAAGAAGAGTTCTGTGTCCTCGACTGCTCAATACTATCACGATTCTGCCGTGAAAATGGGTATGTTTGATGGGCCACAAGGAATCTTCATGTCCCGCATGTGTCAATGGACCAACCCCCAAGCAGATCCTGTGTCGACCCAACCAGAGCAGGCAAGAGCATACGATGCGAGCATGTATGCATTTCAAAGAACCATTCCGATTGCAATTTTGAATTCTCAGTTGTTGGCAAGTGTTCACTCCATCACCCCTTCAACTATCGCTGCTGAGACTACGATCAGTCCAGTCAAAGCTCCACCTAGCACACTTGATGATCCTGCACGATCAAGACTCACCCTTGATGAAGATACCGACCAACAGAATCTCAATGAGATTCATTGTTTCGTTCGCAAGCACATCGAGTTTTTCGCGGCGAACAAGAATGACATTACAGCTCCTGCACCAGGTCGCAAGACCCGAGTTGTCTTGGGTCAAGTTGGCATTCGATGCATACACTGTCTGGCACTACCTCCAAGACACCGCGTAAAGCGTGCCATTTGCTACCCACCCTCGGTCAGTGGCATCTACCATGCCGTGTCCAATATGAAGTTTGACCACTTTGCCAGTTGTCGTGGACTCCCAACGGAGGCGCGCCAAGAGTTTAGGGAATTGAAAGAAACGTGCTGCCGGAAAGGGTCTGGTGGCAACAGTGCTGGTACCAAGGGTACAACAAGTTCTACAAAGAAGTATTATGAAGATTCAGCAATTCGAAAAGGTCTCAGAGATAGTACAAATGGGATTCGTATTGCTGTCGGAGATGAAAATGGCGAGAAAGATCTCAATTGCGTGACAAATAACGTCACGATACCTTGTGGTTTGTCGGCATTGGTAAAGGCTGCCTGTCAGGCCGCGTAAGAACGTATAAATCAATTTTTGTTTTTTCTTCGACTAGTATCCTCACGTACTTTGTAGATTGATAGAACGGCAAGAAAAAAATCAATGCCCTAATCCTGGATTCGAGTCCACAAGGCCTGTTCCATTTTTTCCATGGTGATGATTAACTTTGTTGCATCAATAGAACTCTTGTCCAATGTCCATGTGGATGTCTCAATATCAATTTCTTCAAACAGTTGGAGATCTAACAGTGTCTGGTTCTGGTACGACACCAAGAGACTCCTTGCCCGAAACGTTACTTGCACGTCTTTGGATGTCACAGCAGCGCTATTGGGTAGCATGACGATTACCTCCAATTCATCCTTGGTTTGTGTCCAAGAGAATCCCTTTTCTTGTTTGACTCGGCCATTACTACCATCGACATTTATTCTTGTTTTGATTTCGTCCCGACGACAGGCGGAACTGTGGTAAAGATCCCCCATCATATCATTCATACCATCATCACTGTCACCACTCTCATCTTTTTCTTTCATAATGTTGGCAATGGTTTTGGCTCTTCGTTCCTCTGGAGTTTCGACTTGGATTCCCTAAACAATAGTCGGGCAAAGGTATATTATTAGAACAATCCAAAAAGTGGGGCGTCGCACCATTGGATAATCTTGGACTTACATGGGATCGTAACCATTCCAGGCGTTCTGCCGACGAAAGTTCATTCTCTTCGACTGACATCTTGTGTATTGCACTTTTTGAATGTGGAAAAATTATCAATATGATTTCTTCTTGTCGTCCTTTGACTTCATGTGCAACTGCGATGGTAATGTTGAAGCGCCGTCGTGATCGAATTCTATCAGTGGACTTCCGTACCGTAGCACGTATGTTCGACCAAGTGGTACACTATACCAGGTACGAGGGTAGGTAGCTTCTTACTTGCTACTGGTAGTTGTGACGTCGAATGTCTGTCCATGCCGACATCATTGTGGTACCGCTATGCGGGTGTGTCGATGGATGGATAAAAACGTCAACTGTCACCACTGGGAGTGGTTGCGTGTGTCGGCATTTCACGATTGTCATTTCTTTGTGTTTTTGCGACGATAACAACAACACAATCATGTGTAAAGGACAGGGCCACTCCTCCTCGTCACAATCATCGGAGATTCCATCCATTGCCAAATTCTGGCGCAATGTTTATTTCTCGATCCCCGAGGTCAACTTTCCAGGAACTGGGTTGAATATTTCCTTTACCGTGGTTTCCGCACTCTTTTTAATGTCCATTCGCCTGCTATCGGCACAATTGCTCCAAAAAGCCTTTGGATGGCCGGTCGAAGCTTCCAAGGAAGCCGCAGCAAGTATGGCCGGTGTGATTCACTCGACCTTGTTATGCCCTGGACTCGTCATTGCCTTTTGGAATCATCGGTACAACCCCTCGGAACACATGACCCAAGCACCCCAATGGTGGCAAGAGTTGGTCGCAGCACTCTTACAATTCTGTACTGGTTACATGATCTACGATGCCTCGTTTATTGTATTGACCCGATTGGATCCTGCGGTTTCCTGGATCCCGGCCTTTGTCCCCGATGACTATTTATTTTTGGGCCATCATTTCGTGACTGCCACCTACATGACCCAAACCAGAGTTTATCAGGCGGGACACATGTCCGCCATGATGTGCATGTTAATAGGTGAAGCTAGCAATCCCAACATGAATACATGGTTTGTGACCTCCAAGGCGATTACCTTGGATTGTTGCAATGGTCCCCTGATGCAAGCCTGGCACCAGTACAATGAAATCATCTTTTGTGCCATTTATCTCTTGTTACGAGTCCTTGTGGGCCCACTCGTGTGCACTCACATGTCCTGGAATCTACTAACATCCTCGGACGCCAAGCAACATTTGCCTTTGGGGTTACGATTGTTTTGGAATTTTATGATTTGGGCCGTCATTTTGGGATCCTATTCCTGGATTGTCTATACCTATGAGATGCTCCAGGTACACATGAAAAGTCCCGAACAAGAGCTATGAATAAAACGAAACTGACTCACTGTCGATACTACTACTATTGTTATAATCCAAAACATCTTTATCAAAACACACCCGATTTTACCAAAACGGACCCTTCCCGTGACGAACAACAAAATGGAGATGCTGTAGGGAGGTCATCCATGGCCTTCACAAACTCTGACATCCACTCAGCACGAAGTGGCACTTCGATCGAGACAAACATTCTGCTCCAAGGAACAATAGTGACATGAGATATCAATATATCAATAATACAAGCAGCAGTGGTTTACAGATTAGAACAACAAAAGAGTCGATGAATGTGATTGAAAAACAGCCATGTGTAGGACTCCACACGTACCGTAATAAAATGAGTATATTCTCCAACTGGAACATTTAATTCCTTGGCGACATGGTCAATCAGAGTGGCAAAGAAATGAATATTCTTGACAAAAATGTTGGCATTTTGCATTCGAACAATACCGGTACATTTGAGTTTACCATCTTCCAGATAGAAATGAAGTTCTCGACAACATTTGGTTTGACCTTGATTGGTCCAATCGACGGTAGATGATGGTTCAGTGGCAAATGGAATGGGGATAATGGCCCGTTTACTCAATGGTTCCGTCTTCAAACAATCAATGACATTGGCAATTTTTTCGGGCATGCCTTCACGATAATCCCCTTGTTCCCCACCTCGTTCGGCCAATTGCCATTGTTCATACTCTTCTGTTGTATAGTCCCATCCCATATTTTTCTTGGTATAATATTCCAAGGCGCCCTTGGGAAACAAGTCTGTTTCGACAGTCGAGGCGGCAATGGAAATGTCTTGAATGACTCCGACAAAGTTGCGGACGACAAATTCTCCACCACCGCCAGCCGAGGTCAATTCAATCAATCGTTGATGCAATTCCTTGGCAGTTGGAAACTGAGGAAATCCTACATTTAGATTATT
>SWEM01000270.1:0-40026 GCA_019593585.1 Nitzschia palea | reverse complement strand
GAATGTACCAGATACGTGTCTGTCGTCTGCACGCTAGGTTCGCGGTGTCTCCAAACACATCGGGGATCGGGGTCGGGGATTCTTCGAAAACGGATGACTGCGGGAGAGTTCTGCAGGTAGAAAATTCGTTTGGTTGGCTACTGCCTACCTGGTACCTGGTACCTGGTACCAGGTACGGGTAACTTGTGTACCAGGTACCGCCTACCGTACCTTGCAGCCACTAAAAAAGGTACAAATATCTACTAACAGTAAACTCATACTTCTTTGACTACAACTCTTGTACTTGTACTGGTACTGGCAGTAGTTTTCCTGATATGAAGACTACCTTATTGACCATTGCCGTAGAGTTGTCTTGTGCCCACTCATTTCATTGTTCCAGCTGGACCTTCGTAATAAGACCTTCCTTGAGGTATACCAACAAGTCAATGGGTCTTGTGTGAGCCATATCAGGTACATCTCTATCCATGGACTCATCTCCTGGTGCGAATGAGATTTCTACTCAGCAGACTACTTGCAAGTCTCTGGGAAGTTGTGGTCATTTGTTTTTCTAGTAAATCACTTTGAATGAATGAATGAAAGAATGAATCAATGATATTTCGTGTCTATTTACTACTTTTTGTGTTTTTGTCATGAACCAGGAATCAAAACGCTTGTAGAATGTTCATGAATTCACCCTCCGCTTTCCCCCATGCTGCACGGTTTTCCTCCGACGGATCATGGGCTATGACCATGGATCCCTTTTGTAGAAGAGTATGGGTACATTCCATGCGTGCTGGCGATTCGAGTGAAGTCTTTCCATTCTTTTGCACGACCTCTAAACATTGTAGCAAAGTATCGCTAGTCGTGTTCAACTTTTGAATGACACCCGCGACGGCACGAAACAGTCTCTCCACGGAAAAGTCATCTGAACTGTTGAAGTTGTGGTCATCGTGGCCCTTCTTCCCGGCTGCGGATGCAAGTAGGACGTCCAGTAACAGAGGAAGAAGGGATTGTACAGCATTGGGAGGCAAGAGAGCTTGTTCCAATACACGTGCTGTCAAGGTACGCCCCTTGCTCAGCTTCAGCAAAAGAGTCAAGGATGCTCGATCAAGTTGATATTCCTTGTCAACGTGGGTAATACCCATACATTTCATCAATTTGACCAAATGCATCTGTACCTGTGGTGGAACACCACCGGGTGGTGCCGAGCGCCAAATATCCACAACCGTCTGATAGGCTTGGTAACCCTGATCGCAGTAAATACGTGCTTTCCAAAGGGTCGCACGTTGTTTTTGCTCCGAGTCCTGTTCACTGGTTGATTGAACCAGGGGGGTGGCAATCAAAGCACGAGGGCGAGCTACGTTGGATTTCGCGACATGTCCCAAAACACCCTTCTCGCTAGACCACTCTTTGGACTTGTTGGCACGGCTGAGCATCTCCTCATTCATATCTTTCGGCTTTTTAGGATTGTTTGGATTTGCTTGCCCTCCCAAACGTCTGAGAAATTGAATGTAATAGTCGTCTTCACTTATTCCCTCTGCCAACACTGGCTTTAGAATGGAATGTACCACATAGGCAATATCCCTTGCACTCATATACTTGGATTCCAAAGCAGTAGCTGGAATCGGTGGAGCTGCCGGGTGCGGATTGCAATAAGCAAGGATCGGTTGAGGAACTGGGGGAGGCGGAGTTTGCCACACGGGTCCTCTCCCGGGTGGAGGTACAACCATGACGGGTGCCATCGAATTGTGCTGGCTCGTTAGGTGCGGAGGAGCACTATTGACCAACATAGCTGGGTGCGGAGGCATTGTGTGTGGTGGGATTACGGGTTGCGGAGGGAGCACGGCGTCAGGTGTAACTCCAGGCGGGGGACCAGGAATGTAAGCTGCTTCATGCGATGGAACTTCCACCTCGGGTATTGTTTGTACAAGAGTGCCCTGACTACTTGGTCCGGCTGCTTGTGACGATGATTTTTGCGCCTGCCTAACCCCAAGAGCATCTTTTAGTGCATCTTTGAGCTTGGCGGATTCCTCAGCCCCAAAGTTAACAGAATTCTGTGGTGTCTTGGGAAAGGGGAAAGGCTCGGGTGGTTCTGATGCAAAGCCTACCGGAGGTCCAACTAGACCGGGTGGGGGAGTCAAGATTGCTTTTTCACCAATGTCATAATCTTCAGCTCCCTCGACAAGAATGTGCTGCAATGCCTGTTGAGTAGCATGTTGCTTCCTTCTGGCTGAGTCTGCTGCTAGGAAGTCGTCTTGCAGGGACATCGCCGTGAAGTTTTGGAGGGACAAACTCCACGCATCAAACCCTTGATTGGGAAGTGGAGCTCCAGTCGGCATGGCGGAAGCCCTTTCTTGTGCATGAGAGACAACCAGCGATGCGGCATCCATCGGCAGGATGGACTGAGTCTGAAGCTGAAGAGGGTCTTGATCCAAAGTCGCCAGTTCCTTCTCGAGCTGATCGAGGGAGAAATCGCCATCGTCCACCTGAAGATCAGCTAAGAGATCCTTCATTAGGCTGCCTCCCAGCGTCCCGAAGTACTCATCGGATGAGAAATCCATATTATCCTTGGTCTCTGTCCAGTTTTGTTAATGTGGGATTGGCACTGGAGCCGTGATCCAGCTACCTGCAGATTGCTGCCCCTCCGAGGAAAAGGTAACGCAATGCCAACGCCTGTGGACATGGTCGCTGTTCGCCGCAGCCATCTGTACCCCGCCCGTTCGATTTTTACAGTTCATTTTTCATCTACTACAAAAATAATGTCAATTTGCAAGCAAGATTCACGATACTCCCAGAAATTCTACTCTGGCAAATTATCTAAAATTCGAAGCTACTGGTAGTTGTTGCAATGTAAACTTATTTTGAAATATTTTTTGAAAAAAGGAAATATAAAGTTGGAGAGTCCAGCACCTGCGACCAGAAAAACGCTACTAACGGTGTTACGATCGGGCTCGGGCTATCTTACAGTTAGTGACACTATCATAGGGTTCAAATGGACACCTATTTCGAGCCTACTCTCTCCAAACATGAATTCATACGACCACCCTATCTATCCTGTGCCATTCCTCCTAGGTCCAAGATAGTGGTCATCAACTCTCGCACTTGTTGCAAATCAGCCAAGACCTCACTCTGTACTGCTTCGACTTCCGCTTTCATACGGATCATATCATCTCGGTCACCTGACATCTCCTTACGAATTTCTGTTTTCAACGCCTTGATATCTCCTTGGATTTCTCTCAATTGATCCAACTTTTGTCGTTCGATTTCGGCACGGGATATGGTAGTCTCTTTTTGAACAAAAAGAAATTCACGCACTTGAGGGGGCCAGAGGATCCCAATAGTCACAAATCCAGCGGTTATCCAAATCGGAATGATGATGAGAAGCGCGAATGTTTGATAACATAGATACACCCAAAATTCTAACTTTTTCGGACTGAGATCGACATCGTCATAGAAGTTGGATTCAAACAAGTACATAATGGATTTCCAAGCCTCCCTAAAGATGTCCTTGGATCCCAAATCTGCATCATCAGCATCCAACGCAACAGTACCGTTTGGGCCTTCCTGAACTTTCGTGGGCGCACCTGGGACGCCTTTCTGTGTGTTCTCTCTCATGCAAAGGATTCGTTGCTTGAATACAGAGGAGATCCCATCCATCTCGGCTACGAAATCGAGGCGATTAGACCAAAAGACAATGGCAGCACGGTCGTTTTGAATGATTTCATACGAGTCCGTCACAATAGCGATCAACACATTGCTGAGAAGAATGACAACCAAGAATGCGTATGCGACATACAAAACCTGAGCCAAAAGGTAGTTATCATATCTGCTTTCAGAGCCGATTTCTCCCATCATCATTGTATAACACTGGCAAGACATGAAAACATGTGAATATTATGCATTTTCGCATTTTCAGTGTGTAAAGGAGTTGGATAGACACGGCACGTACCTTTAGTAACGAATGGAGAAATTTACAATGTGGGAACCCATACGGGCAATCTGCTGGTGCAGGTAGTTTGCAGACAGGCTTTTGTTGATAGGCGATAAAGAACATTTGAGCAAAGGCAAGCAAGATGACTCCAACTGCCAACAAAAAGGCAACGAGACGCTGTACAACATAGAATACTCCACCCAGAAAAACAGCAAAGTCGACGGATGTACTTTTCAAGAAGAAAATAACAGCCATCCAAAGTACACCTTTGGTGAAGGCACAGCCAGCACGGAAAGCCTCTCTATTGATTCCTGGTGATAATATAAGTGCCTCCCCGTCCAGTACATCCTGCGAAATAATCTTCATCAGAATGGAATAATAGAAAACCAAGAGTATCACAGCACAATCCAACCAATTAGTGGTGTCGTAAAACCATGAAGTCACAGCACCAAGACTCCAAAGCGCGGCAATTTGCATCGCTTCTCGAAAGAGAAAGTATGAGGCTCCCAAAAAGAGTAGGTTCAATTGTGTGTCAACGTCGTCTATTGTTTCCGGTCTTTTTATCAATCGGTCTTCTCTCAAAAACCTCGTGCTGTTTGTAGGAAGTGACGAATCCCCATTTCCGGTGTCAAATCGATGGTCAATGTGTACCGTGGTCGCCATCTCGAAACAAACGATGATGAGCATGAGCATGTAGCCATCCATCATGAGAATACCGGTGGGGAATCGCTGGATGATCTTCTTGTTAAGGATGTTTCGAACATGTGGACTGACGACAGCCACCTCCTGTAGCCACTCAGGCAAATCTTGGAGGGCGGCCAAAAAGTCAGCTGACGCGTCTGGCGCAGCGGCGAGGTAGATTTTGAGGCATTCTCGAACGTTATGCAACTTCTCTGGTTCATCCATGCTGAGGCCCTTCAATCCCAGGTTCAGCAAGTGAAGCGGCAAATTGCCTTCATGATCACGCGTGTTAACAGTCTTTTCTCCTTCATTCTCGATGAGAAAACTAAGAACACCTGGGCTGGCATCGCGGTGAGCGTTGACCATAGCCAAGTGCATCGGAGTTCTGCCCTTGTTTTCCTTGGCAAAAAGACTTTCTGGGTAGGCATTCGCGAGAACCTTGAGGACCAGCGGACTTGTTCCATAGGCACAAGCATAGTGCATCGGAAGCATGCCACCGCGATCGGGTAATTCAGCAGCTCCCGTGTCACTGAGTAGTTCGACATTGGTCGCCATCGATGTTGGATTGTCTGCATTCCTGGTGGCGTAGAAGTGCAGGGGCGTGCGGTTCTGATTATCCTGCACAACCTTACTGTCAGGGTTCGCTGCAGTCAGAACTTGAAGAACTTCGGTACTGGCACCATTGGCACACGCGTGGTGAAGAGGAAGCCAGCCATGGGCATCCGCCCAGCCACAAACTTCAGGGGCAGCTTGCACAATATCGTTGATAATGTCGGCTGGAGGGTTATTCAATTTACACATGAGATGAAGAGGCGTGACTTCTGATTGTCCGCGTATGTAGGCCGCCGCGGCCCTTTCTTCTTGGCTTACATGACCCCAAAGCCAACGACGCACTTGGTCCCAGGCGCGCTCAATGAGTTCTCGTCGCCTTTGAAGTTCTTCCGTCGTCAGAATCACGGTCTCATCCGGCCTAGGCACAGCTTCCTCTAGGATTGCAAAAAGACGCTCAGGGCCCAATGGGTCTTCTTCCTGTCCGGGGAGAGTGATTCGGCTGGAGATGGGCATCCCCGTGTCATCCACATACGAGGACGCAGCGTACGGGATGGCGTTCGCGTTAAAGTCTTGGTTTCGCATCTTTTCACCTCAATCTGCAGATCAAGATGAGGACGAAAAGGTGCTTGTTCCTATTGAACACTTGTATTCGAATGAAAGAGGAGATGTTACAAATAACGAAGGAGGTGTCCTGCGGAAGGAGGGAAGCAAATTTTGGCTGCTGTCAACAAACTGCGGCAAGATTTTGCCGCGAATGGTGTACCTAGTGGTGGTACCACTTTTTATCACTGGCAGCGCACGCCATGTTGGATACTCCGTTAAACTGCACAGCAGGGTCACATGCCAGGTAGCCAAATTGGATATTGGGTCGCTTGAGTCGCCCGGACTGTGGTAACCGACGGGACCCATACGTACCGTTACTACCGATATAGGTAGCGTGCCGAAAGTGGGCATATACGCGGGCCGTTGACTCACAGTAAAAGAGCTGTGCAAGCATTTGCAATTTGTCCCCTCTTTCGATGTTCAAACCCGTGGGAAACCAACCAAGTACTACACCACCATAGTGCGATGAAATTGCTCTCTGTCAATACATGTGATTTCGAAGTATAGTCGACTTGGAAGTGACCATGAACTGTCTTTGTTGGTTGTTAATCTCCTTTATTTTCTCATCACATGCGGCCATGTCGAGTCTCACCATCGACTGGTCCGACACTGTCGACTTTCCCGCTGATTCTCCACTAGGAAAGAAACTTCTTTCCCAAGCTCGAAGGCTGGAACAAGGAAACAACAATGCTGCGCACGAATCGACATTGACATGGCTTTCTGGATACTCTATCAAGTTTCAAGCTTGTCATCATATTCAACAGGTACGTTAGAAGAAACCAGGCTAGAATCCGTCTGGAAAGCGTGCCTCAAGATTGCTTGCTATTTTCTCTACCATTTTTTTTATCATCATTCTTATGATCATGTCTCTACTCCCATATAGTGGAATGATGAAGTGGATGATAAAAGCAATGTTCGAATCAAAATGAAACGTTTAGTGCGCTTTAGACTTTGTCCCTCCCATGCCTGCACCTCGCACAATGCCGGTGGCTGTCTCGATGGGTATGGAGACTACATTATCGATCTCAGAAGTTTCATGGATGCCTATTTCGAAGCCACCAAACAAGCAACCGATTATGAGTGTAATAAATACTACAACAAAAACTGCAATTGTGATGATACTGACGATGAAGAACGGGATCATGAACATCATGACGAACATGATGAAAGAATGGATGCTGAGACTTGTGCCTACGATTGTTATGCCGCGGCTGGTTTGGAAAAGTCTTGTACTGACCGTAACCCACACTATGATGACTCTTATCAGATTGAAGAATTCGAACCATCCCAATATATGGAATGTGCCAGATTTCATTGGAATTATAGAGCCAACAATACTGGCGTTCAACGGTTTCTAGAAGGGGCAGAAGGGGATGACTCGAGCGCAACATATTACATTGGACCATTTTGCCGACACCAAGGAGGTACGGTTATGCTCGGCATGTTTACCGATGATACGTGTTCCCAATTTGCAGACGATAACCGGGGGCGAGACACGTTCAGAGAACTCTCTGGAGGATTAGAGTTGCCCTATTCGAGAGTCAGTCTCATTGGATCCAGGTGTATATCTTGCATGAATCAAGATGATGCTTCGAATGGTGATCAAGACGATGATATCGACGATGGACAAAAGAATATTGCCCTGGATGCATGTCAATCCATTTACTCAGAGGCAGGAAAATGTGAACTACGGTTTGGACAAGGTGTGCTGGAGAGACCAAACACGAGTGCTTGTCGATACATCCAGGGGATTAAAAATGTTCGACAAGATGGCATCGCCACAGGTTACTCAGGACCGAATGGAATTGTTAATTTGTTCATCGTATTGTTTGCTGTGTCGTGTGCGGCATTGGGACAATATATCCAATATCTGCAGAAGATCATGAAGCACAAGAAAATTGCTCGAGCTTTGTTGCCTGAGTAATACCAGACAAACAGTTAGTACTTGAGACCGACATTGTTAATTTGCCGTACATCTTGGATTGAATGCTTGTCCATTAGTCTAAACATGCCCACCGGTAGTTTGCGGTATTTTGGCAAAAAGGGACACTGTAGTTATGGCGCAAAGATTTTCTCTACATTTATAGTATAATGAAGTCCATGAAATGAAGTTCTTTCGGACCAATGATTACAGTTACTCCGCTTTCTTATTGTCGATAGCACCCCGTGTGAAACTGACATACGCTGTCCAGAAAAAGGAGACCATATGGCGGAAAGGAAGCCGAATATGAACAGGCAGAACAAACTGCACACAGTCTGATGGTAGCCACAATTGCACCATGGCTGTCAAATCCTCTTTCGCGTTGTTGGAATACTTGGTCACCCCATCTTTAACCCAATCAACTGGATTCCAACTCTGTCCTCCAACAAATTCCTTAACTGCATAGTAAGTGGGAAAATACATCACAGGCAAGTGAATGACGATGTCAAACAAAACCATCTTCCCTGCATCGATTAAGCCCGCTGTGTCCTTAAGCTTTTCTGCAAAGGGAAGTTTCGCAAATCGATCCATGGTCGGAAACCACTGTCTGTATTTGCTAACCATCAACCAATATTGGAAGCCACCCAAGTAGGCAAATCCAAACACAACAAAGATGGCATTTCGTTTCCAGTCAACTTCGCTCAATGACTTCTTCTCGCCGACCATTTGTGCCGTCAAGTCGGCAGCCGATGTTTTGACAGTGGCGACTCCCAATTGAAAGACAAATGGATTTTCCTTGGCAAACGACATGACTCCACCGGAAGTTGCAACTGTATCCGATGCCGTCTTTGTGACATCGGCCGCTGTCTTCTTTGCCGATTCCACAGCTGGAGCTGACTGGAAGGACTTGACAGTCGAATGAAAGACCCGTCGCGTACCAGTTGACGCGATGGAACAAACAGAGGTTCTGTACATGGCAAACATTTTCTATGCCTCCAAAAGGATCGTCGAAATCAAAGACTGTGGGGAGGTTATGGTTTGATGGGGATTCAAGCTAGTTGAAATGCTTGATCTGTATGTTGGAGCGAAGCTGGTGTAATGATATGGCGATACAATCTACCGGTATTTTCTGGAAAACTTGACTGCTCGACTGTGATAGCGAATTGGAAAGGCCTGTGTTTTTGTCCACTCTCCGACCGCAAGTACCGGTACTGTAGGTTCGTGAGATTCGCTGGTACTGGTAGACACGGTTCTCTTGAACCGAGCCGACGTCATCCTGATTTCGTCATCGTTGCGAGGAGGCACCGACGTCACAACTCGGAAACTTGGCATTTCGTCACCACGAAAAAATGAGATGGCCAAGCTTTCACTCGAGTGTCGGCATTCCAAAATTGGCATCCAATCTGACCTCTTTGAAAGACGGTCGAAGAGGGGAGCTGCTAAACAGTTTAGATCTTCGGGATGTTATGCGTCATCATACAAGCATAGCACATCAACAAAAGACGACAATCACAAGCAACAGATGGCAGAGAGTCGGAACAGGTTTTTCGAATTGACAAGGAATGTCAAGTGGTTCCAAGCAAGCACGATTCGACATCTACCTGTGGAGGCGATGATCAATTTATTGGACTTTAAGTGAGAGAATATCTTTACAATCAAACCCAGCCAATTCTTGGTCAGCGAAACACTCCCCATCCCCACAGAAAGGCCTTACTGTCATCAATGGGATCGTCATTTCCCCACTTGGCATGCCAAGTTTGAGCGAAATGAATATAGAATTGTCATGTCATCGTCGCTGTGGGAATGTCATCCGTGTGTAACGCAGTTCGCACAAACTTAACAGGAAGTTCCGATACTGCAAGACGATGTTACGCTTTGCTCACTGGCTCCTGACCAAGGGAAAACAACGCACGATAGCCAAGCAGATGTACCGGAACAAATAATTAATCACAATCAGTGATATCATCGTTCCCTGTTGGGATTTTGATTCTGACAATGATGATCAAATCCAACAACTCTCGTGTGCATTCCGATGGTCGGGAGGATACGAGCGCTTCGTTTGCAGCGTACCCATGCATCCTTCTGAAATGTTAATTGCCAGAGTTAGTGACGTGTGTGTAAGTGCACATGGATTGACAATAATTTCGGAAGTAGCATACGGAGAAAGCCTGCAACTACCGGTACTGTTGGTTCAACACTCCAAACTTAAGAGCTTTTCAAAGCGGTCAGATCTATTTCGCGAGAAACGACGTGTAAATCGGCCGACAACGTGTTGACGGATCTTTAGTCGAAAACGCGTCATCGATGATACTAATAGTAAACGAGAAATAGAAACAGTTGGAAACTTATAGCGCTATTCCTATCGACACGAGAGAGCAGTGTTTCTTGAGAGGAGATGTGGCAATTTACCCCTACCGTCAGTCTAGAGGTAGGCAATCGCACCATTAAATCGGAAATCGACAATTTTCCAATTGAGTTCACCAGCTTCTTCGTTGTACTCCCGTTGGAATGCTGCAACATACGAATTCGCTCGAATGTCGTCATCGGACCCTTCCACGATTGTTCCGTCAGCTTTCTTTCTTACGCAGTTGATTTGTTGACACATAAAGTGGAGGACAATTATGGGAGACCCTTTGTTAACCACATCGGGCTGAAGAGCACAATTCCAAAGCTTACTGTGAGTCACACACTTGATCAATAATCGGAGCGATGCGACAAGGAAAAAAGGCCAAAACGTACCTCACACGCAAGAATCTCCGAGTTCATGATTGCCAAGACATGAGTATCGACCTCGACTCCTTCCTTCTGTCGAGCCGTGATTTCTGCTGCAATTCTTTGAAACACGCCTTCGCCTAGCCAAGGCTTGAGTTGATTGATTTTTCCCTTGAGCAACCATTCCATAATTTTTGGTAGAGTGTGTTCCACCACATCTTGGCGCCAGTCGTCCAAGGTAAATTGCGGGTCCAATTTTCGCAATTCTGCCACTGCCATGGATTCGGGAGTTTCTGCAGTCATGGTCTCATAAACGGAACTGATACGATATACCCAAGGATTCTGACTCGTCTCCCAAGCCTCTCTAGCATCTTCACTCAAA
This sequence comes from Nitzschia palea, assembly GCA_019593585.1. Taxonomy (NCBI): domain Eukaryota; phylum Bacillariophyta; class Bacillariophyceae; order Bacillariales; family Bacillariaceae; genus Nitzschia; species Nitzschia palea. Next base: position 29,265 of record SWEM01000270.1, on the reverse strand, counting down.
TGGTCGACTCGCTGCTTTACTTTTTTGGCACCCGATTTTTCATAAAACTCTTCTGTCCTTGTCAAAATATCTGAGTATAGACACAACACGGGGGTATGCATAAATATCATGAAAATGGTTTAGCACCAACCAAAGTAAAATAAATTGGGGGATTGAACAGTAAAAGCCCGTTTTTGGTCTCTCTCACCTGAAATAATGGGCGCATCCGTCAAGCGCCGTTGCATTCGTTCCCAGGCCGTCAAATGTTCACTTTCATCAATGACCATGACAGCGACCTGTCCAGTGTAGGGTGCCTCTCCTTCTGCCGTATCCTCTGGGTGAATTAATTTCTTGTTGATATCCTTACGTTCCCCCGATGCCAAAAGTTCATTCCAGGCCTTGCCCACTTCCTCGGAAAATGTGGACCACACCTCGGCCGCTTTACGAAGAACACCATCGACTTGAACACTACTAGAATCACCATCACTACTACTGCCATCCTTTCCTTGCATACGACGAACGGTATCTTGTAGACTTTCTTTTTTTGTACTCTCGTCGTTCTTGTCGGGATTGTCGGATTTGGCGCTGGCATACCGAACCGTTACCCCCAGGGGTCGTCCAACCGTTGGACCATGAAGATGATTACTCGTCGTCTTGGCCAATGTTCGAGTAGCCACCCGTAGTAGAACTCCTCGACTGCGAGGTAACATTGGAGGGAGCTTGATAGGTATGTCCGTGAGAATAGGTGACAATTGCCTTGACTTTGAAATAAAGCCAGTCTTGCTTTGGAAAGTGGAAAGGAGTCGCCTGTTCTGATAAAAAGCGAACAAAGATTTTGGTTTTCGACGGATGGTGGGAAAATTAGAAGTCCAACAAGTCGTAACCACTTTCTTCGACCATGACGCACCAACATGCCTTGCCAAAAAGTGGGCGAAAGAAAATCAAACCTACGGTACTATCTTCAGTACTTGTAGCGGTACCAGGTACAAGTTTATCTCTCTTCTACGCGAATCAATTTGTTCATGGAATGTTCTTTTGAAAAGCCAGAATCATGTCCAGGCGTTTTATCTCATGGTCATTGTTGCTTTATTTGCCACTCCATGGGGATGTTAGTGCAGTGAATGCATGGAGTGATGGTCAGTGGATGAAACGAGGAACAACCCCGCCAGGTCAAGGAAGAAATTTCTATCGATCAAGGAACAATCTGCTGCTGCAGTCTCCAGTAACTGCTGCTTCTGTCGAGAAAGAATCCTCTGTATTGGATGGTCCCAAGGACCTGAAGCACACGGATAATGATAAACTTCCATCTTACATTGACATGGAAACGGTCATGACTTTGCATGGAATGCCTTGGCAATCTTCCATCGACCCGTCCTACGACCATGAACCACATCTCTTCTTTATGCCATTTTGGGAGTGGCAGTTGGATTTCATGAAGACCAATCTCAACAACCTACGATTGATCCCTACGATAGATCGAAGACAACAAAATGACTTGACCTATGTGGAGAATTCCAAGAAAAAGAAACGAATGATCACCGTGTGTTTTGAATCCGACGAATATCGTCTCATTCGATTAACCTATTTGGATGCTGGAGTAGCCACCCAAGTATTTACCTCACTCTGGTATCCACGAACGAATACACCCGTTTTGGGTATTGACTTTCTTCAGTTCAACAATGCGACCAAGCATTTGACCGTAGTCGACATGCAGCCCTTGCATGTTTGTGAAGAGGATCACGACTTTTGCTATTCGCACATCCTACAATCCATTCGGGAACATTATCCAAGTTTGCAGCATCGCATGTCCAATCGCTTCTATGATGAGAATCAATTTTTTTCCTCGCAAATGTTGCTGGGACGAGGGGATGACGGACCAGACTATGTCTGGAAGGACCTTTTCCCAGCATACAAGGACTATGTCAAGACTCATCTGGATCTAGTTCAGAAATCTCTACGCCTTGCCAACAACGACGACACCAACAACTATGACCAAGTTCTCACATATCACAAGGCCTACGATAATTATTCGGCAGTTAGGGATCCAGCGCATGGTTTACTCAAGGCAATTTTTGGCAGAGACTATGCCGATGCCTTTGTATATGATGTCCTCTTTCCTCTTTCCGATGATACTGTGTATAGTAGGCGGTGACGACACAAGTCGTTACTACTGTTACCCTTTGTGGCAAAGCTGAATGCACCAGACTCCGGAGCAATAGAGTTTCTTCCTGTGACAAGGAAGGATGCACTTCTCGCTGCTTTGATTTCTGAAATCTCATAACCATGAATTCAGCATGATCTTCCACTGACGCCACTTGCTAGACGATACCAAAATTTGCATGCCACAAAGAAACAGACAGTGTCGTTTTAGCAAGGGGAATCCCAACCTTCTTCATCCCAAACGACTTACTTTGCCACATCGACGGGACAAGATTTGTCAGACAATACAGGGAAGACAGCTTGAAACTACCAGTACCTGCCAGGTACTGTTATTAATTAAAATGTAGAGTCGAGTCCACTAGAGTCAGTTTTACTAGGGACCAGGTACCTGGTACCGTACCTTGTACTGATGACCATTGGGATTGGAACCAGTTATGAGGTGCACGGAGTGCACGCATTTGCAGTGACGTCATCGTCATTTCACATTTCAGTCAACCAGCACTCCACGGGATCTTCGCGAATGACATCGAACACCACTCACTGCAGCAGGAAATCATTTTGTTCTCCGGTACCGTACCTTTATAAGAATCGTCAATATGTTATCGTTGTGCTCTTCTCGTGTGGGATCATCCATCCATGTGTTCCGTCGTGCTTTTTCTTCCCTTCCTGAAACCATGAAGGTAAGTGATTCTTGTTCGATTGGTTGACGACGGATATGAAACGGACGTCACGTCATTTCACATCAGGCTCGCACATCTCTGATCGATACAAAAATCTCCTTGGAACAGGCTGCTGTGGTTCGTGAGGTCGGAGATGCGGAAGCCTTGAAGGTCGAAACTGACTTTCCTGTTCCCAAAATGGGAGCTGGACAGGTCATTGTGAAGAACGAATACGCTGGTATCAACTTTATTGACACCTACCACAGAAAGGGAATGTATCCACGTGATCTTCCATTTATTGGTGGCCAAGAAGGCGGTGGTACTGTGGCAGCCGTCAGCAGCGAAGCTGCGGCTCAGGGTATCAAGGTCGGGGATCGCGTTGCATACTCCGTCTTTGGATCGTATGCAGAATACACTGCAGTGCCTGCTTCAAAGTTGCTCCCGGTTCCCGATGGTGTTGGTTTGGATGTGGCTACATCATGTGTTGTTCAGGGTTTGACTGCGCACTACCTTACCTCCTCAGCTCATGCCGATCTGATCAAAGCTGGTGAGTGGTGCCTTATTCATGGAGTTGGAGGCGGTACCTGCCAATGGGCTGCACAAATGGCCAAAATCCGCGGTTTCAAGGTCATCGGCACTGTCTCAAAAGGGAAAGAAGATGTTGGGAAGGAACTTGGCTGTGATGAGCTTATTGTATGCAACGAAGTCCCTGGAACCTCATACGAAGACTACGAATCTGTCGACATTGTGAGCAAAGTCAAAGAAATTACGAATGGCGAGGGCGTGAAATGCGTCATTGATGGAATCGGAAAGAGCACCATGGATATTTCAATCGATTCGCTTGCCAGGCGAGGAATTTTCATTTCATTCGGAAATGCATCCGGTGCCGTGCCGGCATTCCCTGTTTTGAGGCTCATTGGAAAATCTGCGTACGTGACACGGCCCAAGTTGCTTGATTACTCCGTGACTCGGGAGGAGTTGGTATGGCGTGCAAACGAAGTCTTTGGATGGCTTCAGAATGGACAACTTAAAGTCTCTGTTGACACAACTTTCCCATTGGACCAGGCTGCCGAGGGTCACAAGTACCTAGAAGCCGGCAAGAGTAAGGGGAAGGTTTTGTACAAGATCTAAAGTTGCAAGCTTTCATAGATAACAATTATGTTCCATGGAGTAATAGATCGGCATCTGGATAATGAATCTGCATATTATTAGTGGCCTACTAAGTAAAAGTCTATCACTGTCTCTGCTTCCTACTACCGGTAGTAGTGTGGATCTCTAGGATTCTGTGAACGTTACTTCTTACTGTTTTTGTCGAATCAATTTGATTCCCAAGATTCGAAGTCTTGTGTGATCTGGACCACACACCAAAATAGTTTAGATTCCAGATTCCTTGAAGGGCAACTTCGAGTATCGAGGCGAAGATCGGGAAAGTCTTGTTCAACCGTGAACAAATGCGAACATGGTACACAAGATTCTTCTCCGTAGAAATCTACCTAAGTCTGAGTACCATACACTGCTGGCGATGGATTTACCGTAACCACCAAGTTCAAGTCTCCGATCCAGATGCAAACGTTTGTGGAAAGACATCGAGAAACACGCCAAACCCATTTTTCACCAAGTTGCCGCCAAACACGGACTCTCCTGTAGGCACTTGTTTTCTTTCAGATCCATCCGCTAGTTGCTCATATTACTTATCTTTTCCAATCATGAAGCCCCAACACCTAATGATCCTTCCAGTTGCTGCGGCGTACACACTATCATCACCGCATCAATCGTTCGTCGGAGTGCCGGTAACAAGCTTTCGATACAAGGCCAATTTCGTGATGGACATGGAAACGATAACAATAGATCCTGTCGCCAAATACCGCTTAGAAAGAACGTTAGAGAACCTCGACCTCGGAGGCAAAAGTAAAACGCTTCGAGAAGCAGAAGCTGTCCACGGCATGCCGTGGAGGAGCTCTATCGACAAGAACGTTCAAGACGAAGAGCTCCTTTACATGCCCTTCTGGGAATGGCAGATGTCGTTCATGGAAGACAACTTGACAGATCTTAAAGTTGTTCCCTGCCACAACGGAAAGTCGGACTTCTCATACAACGTTAACACAAAGAAGAAAGCAAGAATTGTAAATCTCTGTGCTTCTTCCAAAGAATATCGCAAGATTCGAATGACATATTACGACGCTGGCGACAACACTCAAGTATTCAATGCCGTCTGGTATCCAGACCCAGAATACAATCTCCCTATATTGGGAATTGATCTTCTTGCCTTCAACCGGAAGAAGTACCTCGCTATCGTTGATTTCCAACCACTTCACCAAGAAGAATCGGACCATGCGGCCACATACGAACATATCCTCCACCCTATCAAGGACAAATACGAATCATTGAAAGGAAGAATGAGCTCCAAGTTCTACGATGAGACCCAATTCTTCTCGCAACAAATGCTTTTCGCTCGATTTGACGATGAGAACATCGTTCAGAACGATCTTCTGCCAGCTTTCAAAAGTTATGTGGAAGCTCACTTGAACCTTGTTCGCTCAACCGAAGCCAACCCTAAAGACGTGAAGATGGTCCTCGATAGACAGAAAGAATACGATAGTTACTCCGCAGAGCGGGACCCAGCTACGGGTCTATTTGCCGCGATGTACGGAGCCGAATGGGCCAATGACTTTGTACACGACTTCCTGTTTTCCATGAGCGAACGTAAAGAGGGAGGCTTGCCACCTTCCATGCCATTCATGGGAGGACCCCCACAAACCGGAGCAGCGCGATCACAGGCTACTTCAGCCAACACACATCGTCCGTAAATGATGCATGTTGATTACATAGTTTCACTAATTTTGAATATAACCATCAAAACAATCCACCGGTAGAGAATGTCACGCTATGACTAGGAATCAACAATCACTATTTACTGGATCGGGCACATATATCCTACCGGTTTTTAGTGCGGTGTGATGGGTGATGAGTGATGAATTATGCGTTTATTGCACCATGCATGAATTCGACACATATTCCATACGAGTGGCCTTGGATGTTGACAGTGAGTACGCCGTCAACTACGGATGGTGTTGTTTATTTATTTGGAATCCATAAAAAAATACCCCTTTCTCAGTCAACAGCAGATAATGATTTCAGCTTCGGCGATTGTGTGCCTGACTCTCCTTCTGTTCGATCCACTTTGAAAAATATTCCGTACTGCGCGCGGAATGATGCCAGAGCAACGCTCGCATATAGTCCTGTTGCCGCCATTTATGGAGGTTCAATTTGGTGCTCGAGAGTGCAGATTGCACGGACGCCCAGTTTCTAGATCTATCATGACTCCTTCTAAGTATCTCTTGTCCACAAACGATTGCTTGATGACGGGCATTAGGCGAGATTGCGAGCTCAATGGCCTTTTCCACAAATTCATCGACAGTCCATGCAACCCCGCCTCCGAATGATGACTGTTTTGGTTCAGTGTGAAGAAACAACCCTTCGGATCCCACTGGTGTTGTGACGACCGGTACGCCGTACATCCATGCGTCAATGATCTTCCCCTTGATGCCCGCTCCAAAGCGAAGAGGGGCCAGCAGGACACAACCCCGGTGGCTGAAAACTTGATCCAGAGAAGGAGTGTATCCATGAATATGTACACCAGTTCGCGACGGATTGTGCATTTGACGAAATTCGCTTGGGCAGTATGCCCCATGCACATGTAGGGTGGCGGTTGGCAAAGCTTTTCGAATGCGAGGCCATACAAGTCGCAACAAGATTCGCACTGCATCTACATTTGGGGAATGTTTGAAGCCACCACAAAAGACAAACGCTTGTGGTGACGTTATTCCAAAGTCTGGTTGGCGAATGTGGTCCGACGGAACAAAAAAAGGTGCGAGGCACAACTTTGACGCCGATATTCCATAGATGGATTGCAGGAAGTGAAGTTCGTGGGATGAACACACAAGAGTTAAATCGCTTCGATGTATCGACGCCAATTCACGCATCAATAGCTCATCGTCAGCAAACGGCACATGAGTCATAACCTTTTGCAAGACGAGGAATGGATCTCCAGAATGACTCGAGTCCCATTCTTTCACCAGCTTCTCTCGCCCTCGCCGTAAACAATGCATGTCCTGCATATCGAGTATGAGCGCCGACTGCGGGTAGTATTCCTTGAAAGCAAACGAGTACGCCTCTTCCACATAGAAGCGATCAAAAACTATTGTGGAAACATTTGGAAACTTTTGGCAAAATTCTTTTGTTTGTTGGGATCGGTTCGGCGGCAAGCAAGACCAAGATATATTTTGGAGAGCTAGCATCCCGATGATATCGTTGGGGTTGGCAGCGACGGCCTGTGGTGACTGTTGGGGTTGCATTGAAGTCACCATACGTACTGAAGAAATTTGTACTAAACCTTCCAGAAGGGCTTGAGTTCGGGCTCCTGCAGCCGAGGCCGAAGGATCCGGGAACAAGTTGGATATTACGAGCGAATCGATGTCGCCACTATCCATTGGGCAAGTTCTCGACCCAAAGAACCGACGGTGCCAATCGAGATTCCGGCAACGAAGCAGACAAGAGCGCATTATGAGCCGCTTACATCACGTTGTTTCATTTTTCACCCTTTATTATTTTTCATACCATACGCCAAATGTTTTGTGATTGATGACAATGGCCGCAAAATCCTTTCCGCGTTAACATTGTTAACAAATGTATGATCCGTTAAATTACATGTGCTTTTGTCCCCTTCGTGTTTCAAAAGCATGTTTCGAAAGTGTGATAACCGTAGTTTACGGGTAACTATAGCTGCAGTGACAACAATAAAAAATGGATGTTCGCATCCCAAAGTGACCAAAGGTTCCGGCACATTAAGGTTGCAAAGAGGACGTAGTATTCAGGAGGATTGAGGATTGGAATCCATTCAATAACCGGTATTCACAATGGCAGGTGGAAGAGGAGGCGGACGTCGGGGCCGAGGGTCTCGAGGAGGCCGTGGACGAGGCAGAATGAATGGACAAGGAAGAATGATGCAAGGTCGCGGCGGTCGCGGAATGATTGCGCCGCCTCCACACTACTTGAACGTGCTGAATCAGTACAATACACTTCGGCTTCTCTCATATTTGTCCACTGAAGATCGTCGACCGCTAGGAGAAGCGTACCCAAAGTTCAAAATCATTCAACAGCAACAGGAGCAGCAATTAGAGCGAATGAAGCAAGTTCGTGACAAACAAATGCAAATGCGACAAGGAAAACTCACCAACGCTCCCGAAGACTTTGTTGAGGAGTGCACGGCCCACCTTGCCCAGGAGGAAACCAACAAAACAACAGAGGAACAAGAACAGAATTTGGATGAGGAAACGATCAAGAGACGGCAACAGGCTGCAAAGGATAATATTGGCAATGCTGGAGAAAGTGTTTCAGATCCACAAACGTTACTGGCTCGGTTGAACACTAAGCGCCTCTATCGTCGAATCAAGCTACGCCGAAAGGAGATAAAAGAGTTTGACGCCAAAGACGCTTACGTCTTGAATATGGCCACTGAGCAACTTGCAACCCACGAATGGCAACAACTTCTCGCTGATTTCAAGGCGGAACAAATCAGAAAGCTGGAACGAGCGAAAAAGAAAAGAGAAGGGATCGATGACGACGATGACGAAGAAGAACAAAAACCAAAAGGACCGTCACCAATTCCTTCTTCCTGTGAGTTACTTCTATTCTCTCCTTGTCCTCGCGCAGTTGCAGTGTTGGCTTCCTACCCACGTAGTGGGAATTCCTTGTTACGAAATTTGTACGAGCGCACAACTCTTCGTGTCACGGGAAGTGATATGCGCGGTGGTTTGACCAAACATGATTTGGTGGGAGAGGCAGCCACTCAGACCAATTGCGTGCAGTTTGTGAAGACGCACTTTCCTGAACGCCGTGGAGCTCCTGCGTTTCCGGTCAGTCGAGCGGTCTTACTCGTAAGAAACCCTTACGACGCAATGGACTCCTACTTTAATCTCATGACGACCAACACTCACACCACCAGTCTCTCAGACGAAGAGCGGGCCAAAGCTGCCGAAGCCTTTTCGGAGATGGCCAAGAAGGAAATTCTTGTGTGGCGAGATTTCCATGAGTATTGGCTACAGCAGGATATCCCACTACTGGTGATTCGATATGAAGATCTTATCCGATACACAGACAAGGTAATAGCAAAAGTCATACGTTTCGTGCTTGAAATCAACGACATGAAATTCTTCGAAAGCCGTATCGATCGATGCATCCGAGAAGAGCAAATTGAAAAGTTGGGATCATACAAGCCGAGGAGTGGTGGTATTGGAAAATCTTTGAGCAAATATCCACCGGAACTACTTCAAAGCATCAATACAGGAATTGTGTCTACGATGGAGAAGTAAGTTGACATGTTGCTTGCTGTCATTCGCAATTGACGCAACGACTCTGATCTTATCCTTTGCTTCGTCTGATCTCAGATTTGGCTATACAGAAATGCTTGTCCCTGATCCGTCGCAATGGGAGCTGGAACCGATGGATCAGTACGGTGTCTTCATTCCTGGTTCGACACAAAAGCCCCTCATGATCAATGGAAATAATCTTGTTCGAAATGCACAACGTCACACAGATTGGAGGGCGGTTCAACGACAGCTGAAAACTGGCGACGAAAGAGAAGGAAACAACTCATGTAACTGCTACAGGTGCGTGAAAGGTCGGTTCGAAAAATAGAGGGACAGTTGCCAAGGTTGTTATTTTAGCGGCTCTCTAGTATGAAACTCTAAAACAATAACTACCTACTTCGAAGTAGGACTTAACTTCATCTTCAATCGGTACTTTGTACCGGTACCAGGTACTTGTACCTACCGTAGGGCGAGAGGCTCGGATGGAAATACCTGGTACATGGTACATAGGGTCTACAATGTGTATACAAAAGGTTCAAGTAATTGACTTTGAGTTTTCCCGCCATGTTATAGTTTCAAGCTTTCCAAAAGGGCGGGAAGGTGGGAAGGCAATCTCTTGGTTTGTCATTTCTACAGTAGTATTCAATAAAGTATTTACAGGATGCCGATTGCCGATCCAACTCGGTCGACCTGTCTTGTTGCCTACTATTCTATGTATTGTTATGTAACTGCATGTGTCCAGTTTGACATGTTGCCAATATCGCATGCCTTGACGGCCGGCGCATGAAAGGCGTATACCACAGTTTGATTTGATTTCAGTCACCTATGAAATATCCCTCCGCGTTGCTACAGAATTTCATCTTGCACTCTCTCTACACATTGACATATCCTGACCTGCCTCTATCGCATAACATCCACTACTACTACCGGTAGTTGCGACAAACCCCTCTGATTCATCTCATTGAACGTTGAAAACCTGGAAACAAGATGCGTTTTACAGCTGCGATCGCAATAATAGCGAATACTTTTCCGACCCCGGCCAGGTCGACAGGTATTGTGGAATCCAAAATGCAGCAAGCGAACTCGTTCTTGGCCATGCTGTCGGCGCGTCAGTCTGAGACCCGAGGTCGTGCAAAGAAGACAATCACTCCAAAAAGGCGGCATTTTGGCAGAGGAGGACTGCTTAAAAACTTGATTTCCAAGGAGGACGCAATTTTGAATGATTGCGATCCCGATACAGGTATTCTAGCATGTGGCTTTGGCTATTTTTGCGACAACAGCATCGAGTCAACACTTGGTGGGCTATGTCGCCCGCTTCCTACGTTCGAACGCCTCTTGCAAAGAAATGGTGACCAAGATTATAGGTCAATGACCGAGACAAACGATACAGTCGCGAACGACCCAATGATGTCACACAATTTAACAGATCAAGGAAACAATACTAAAAGTGGACCAGGGGTTTATTGTGATCCAAGTTCCTCTTACTACGGGGCTATGGAATGTGACTGTCAAGGATGGAACTTAACCAACTGGACTGGAACAATGGATTGCAAGATGCGACCTGAAAAGTGTACCAAAGGCTGCAACAATACATGCTATTCGGTTGATTTTTCCTTTGCCACTGATGGATCCACTGTTTTGTATCAATACTGCTACCAATTCGTGAAACCCATACAGCAACGGCTTTGTTCTTCATTTTCCAATGACATGTCCTGTTCGATCAAACTTGATGATTCCGTTTGTACATCATGTGAAACAACATATCGTCTGAACTGCGACTCAGGATCGTGCTATTCTGAAGCTTGTTCTAATTTTGATTGCAAAAACATCGACTTGGGTGTAGGAAATTCTTGCTATGGTGGATTAGTGCCACCTGCATTCTACCAGTGTTACCTCGAATTGAACGGATTGTACCCAAGCTGCTCTCTTTGTACAAGCGATCCAATGATCAATCCTGATGCCTACTTGGACGTCCCTGGGTACGGACAATTCAATTGCTCATACATCGACGATCTTGCCAATGGTGGCAAGTTGAATCCACAACAGTGCACTTACGCCACTACATTGGCAGAAAGTATTTGTTGCAAACAAGAATCAGCGTCCTCGTTCAAATGTAACATTTGTGCGAAGGATGGCTACAAGGTAACGAATGGTCAGTTCGATTTGAGATCCATCGTGGTGTGATTGAAATTCGTCTAAAGACTCACGACTCTCTCGCCCACCAATAATAGTGAATACCACCGTCAGCCTTCCAGGTCGTCAGTCATCCATGAGTTGTAGCGAACTACAAGAACTTGCTGCAAAGGAAAAATTGATTCGAGTCAATGCGGCATCGTACAGGGATTTGTTGGTCAACAGTGTGGATGCAAGGATTCACAAGAGGAGGATGGCTCTCCTACCGCGACCCCAGAGACACCAAACATGGCTTCAGACGCGACCCGATGTGAATTGCCTTTTCCGTACCTTGCAGTTGCTGTAGCAGCTATGGTGGTTTCTTCTTCGCTCTAACTGTACATGATTTTCTCGGCCACGGTTTTGGTCTAGAAGAGATCAACTAAAGTGGTATGAACCAACTTGTGTTACCTATGAGCGCACCAAACTTTAGCGTGACGGATCCTCCTATTATGTTTCTGTTGATTCACCGTCAAAGAATTTGTAGTCAGGCGATCGTAACTCGAAAAGTGTTTCAGCAACATCTTGTATCTTATGTCTCATGTTTCCTGGCTCATGGTCATTTATCATATGAGATGAAAGAATAATCTGCTGAAGATCAGTTCTCTGGATCCATCGCGCAACGTAACATGTTTCGTTTTCCTCTGTATTGGTCAAGTCTCCGCTTGATACAGACTGAAAACGTGGAAAACTTGCCCTTCCTTTATTTCTAGTCCGAAATAGCTGAATAATCTTCCCTGGAGGGAACAACTCAATGTAATGACCTGTTGTCTCACTGTTCTGTTTCAACTCGTCTTGAAAGCCCCAAAACTTTTCTAGTTGACGTTTGAACTCGGAGTCTGGCACCTCGTCCTCATCGTACAAGATACGTTTTATTTCATCGGCAAGCTCAGCTCTACTTTTTGTGGAACTTTTCTCTAAAGAGAACACTTCACACTTTGGGACTTTAATCCTGCATATCATGTTGAGGACACTGTCTCGGAGTACTTCGAATTGGTGGATGGCAAGTCTTGGTATAACATCAGCATCCAAAACATACGACGTAAGCCATGGTGAACATTCCTCTGCGAGATTTTCACTAAAAACTGAACCTGGTACGGCGAACGCCAAGCATTTCAGGTTAGGGTACTCTGGACGCAGCATTACGGACAGCATAGCAGCACATCCAGCCCCCAGGGAATGACCCACAATGACAAGGCGGTAGTTCATGTATTCACTGTCAAATGCCTCTTTCAGCTTGCCGCGTCTGCAACGAAATTGTCAGGGACTTGATACAGACGCAGCATATTTCTAGACATGGCGCAACTTACTTTATCAAATCATCATATATCCATTCACTGCACCTGAGAATCCCACGATGGCAATACTTTTGATCTCCATCAAAGCCATACTTTGCACCGACTGAGGACAGGTCTTCGGGTCGGATAGCAATATCAGCCAGAATCGATTCCATCGACAAAGTACCCCGGATAGCAATGACCACTGACTTCCACTTATGATCCAATGCCACCACGTACGGCAAGGCGATTGTGGATTCCTTGAAGGAGGCAAAGATAATATCCTCCGCAGGTAGCCCTGAAACTTCCTGGAAAGCTATCATGTGAGGTTCCCAAAGAAAATCATGACGAAGTTTATCTTTTGGGGTTGGACAAAAGCAAGCGCATCGACGGAGGATAAGATATCCAAGACGCAAAAAACCGATCAGTGGATGCTCAAAAAGGTAAAGGATCCACGTGTACATGCCTTGTGCCAATGGCAAGAACCGTGCAGCTTCAGCTATGTATAACTTGTCCTGATAGTTTTCCTTCGATAGAACCTGTCGTGACGACAACTGTATCTCCGAATCAGAGATACCAATCGCCGCTTGAGATCTCTGCAGTTCGGGTGTACTCGACATTCTTTTCAAGTCTCGATTTACGTGTTCGTTGGTACCCCCCTGATGCGGATCTGAATTGCGTCTCCCTGGCTTTGGCTCTGTAGGATGAATGGGACCAATTTCGCTTGAATCCCCAGAGGATGAACGTACATTTTCTCTAGCTTCCAGTAACGCTTCTCGTTGTTGTCTCAGAACCATGATGAGACCAGCAGCGATATCCGAGACTGTGATGTCCAATGTTTGGTTGTTGTTTGTGTAATTAGACATGACCAAGGCCATGTCCCCAAAATCACCTTGCAAAGCTTCGAAACCACCAAACAAACAGCAGGTTACCGTAGACGAGCACCCGATACAGCATGTCAGAAGAGCCTTCCATTTGGACTCTGAAGGCAAAATTGTAGGGCAATATGCTAACGAGCAGACAAAGTACATGATTTGGGTCATGGCAACGCCGAGATCCAATACATTAGTAAAGATCAAAGCAATCAATACACTGAACATCGCGGATCCTCCTGGGCAGCTTTTGGTTGACTTGTTTCCTCCCCAACGTATCTCTTCCTCAAGACAAGCACAATAATCCTTGGCAATCAACGTTGTCCAAAGAGCAAGAACAAACCCAGTGATCCGAAATAGGTTCATTACAGACAAATTGAAGTAGCAAAGTGGTAGCAATGCCTTTCGTGGCTCAGCATCAGTTGGAGTTCCTTTCATCGAGACTAAAAGGGTTGGAATGGCAGTTGCCATGCCAATGATCGCCAAGCAGATTGTCACACTGGACTGTGCGTAAAGCACTGCCACTCCATTGCTGGCAAAGGGAGAAAAATCGCCATCCAATTCACATTGTAGGACGACGCTTTCTTCAAGTTCCTTGACATGATTCCTTTGAACCGAGGCGGATGCCACCAATGCCAGTCCCAGCCCAAGTTGAAGAAGACGAAAAAGACATTCACAGATGCAAAAGAATCGAAGTTCGTCGCCCGAAAATGGAGTCTTCTTGGAGCAAAGAACTAGACTCGGCATGATCTTTGCCCCTCAACGATCACGCAGAAATCTTTCGAACGAAAGGGCTTTCTTTTTCTTCGTTTGTTCGCAGTCAAGTTAACAGTAAATGCTCATATTGGATAGTCGAAGGTGAGTAGTAAGAAGGTTGGTGGTCTTGGTCGACATTTTTGTCTTCCGGTCCCATATGTCGTAATCGAACGTCGTATGGCATAAAAGGTGAGTCGCGAGTCGCGAGTACATCGGCAAACGGAATGCTTGGAGTCCCATGGTCCGGGTGCTTCTACGGGCCAAAGTACCAGGTGTACCTACCGTAGTACCACCACCGGTAGTGAGCACTAACGAGCTAATTGTAAAATGATGTTCACAGTCAATCCCATTATTCTCATCTAACCATGTACTTGCTCAGAATTTCAGGCCCCTCAAGAATGAATCAGCTTGCATTATTCCATCCATTTCCACTGTTGTTTTTGCTTTGGACAGTGGCTCGAGTCCAATCCATGAGTAACGTCAGTTTTCGAAACCGACAACGAATACCAATCCTCCAATACCATGATGAGTGGGTTTGTGTCAACAAGCCAGAAGGAATAACGACGCACTGGGCACCGGGGGCAACAAGGGGGAAATCAGTTCTAACGTCGATGGTAAAAAGGCAGCTTTCTCGAAAAGTATTTCCAGTTCATCGACTTGATCATCGAACTTCTGGAGCGATGCTGCTGGCGTTTGATGCCGAAATGGCCGCCAACCTTCATAAAGCGGCCATCCGTCAAGGACAAAAGAAGTATATTGCGTTAGTCCGAGGAGAATGGACCAAACCGACCAATGAATTTGTGGTTGACAAGCCTTTAAAAGTCCAAGACACCATGAAAGACGCCACAACGAAATTTACGCTTCTAGCAACAATGGATGGAGAGCAAGAAAGATCCTCACTGCTGCTATGTGAACCACTGACTGGAAGAACGCATCAGATAAGACGACATGCAGCCTTCATGGGTCATCCCATTATTGGTGACTCACAGCATGGTGACTCGAAAATCAATCGATGGTGGAGAGAAACGAAAGGTCTGGATCGACTTGCACTGCACTGTTGGACGATTGACTTCCAACTAAACGAGAATCTGTACACGTGTAGAGCACCCTTATCTGAGGACTTTCAGGCGATCCTGCAAACCACGCCATTGTGGACAAGTGCATTAGAGAATGCACCGCAATTAGCAGAATTGCCATTCGATCACCGAGGGGGGAGCTATGGACGAAACTACAAAATAGAAATACAGGAACAAGGAGACACCACTTCAAATTCTTTATGGGATGGAGAAGATTCGACAGCTAGATGACAATCTTCACACATCACATACTTCGAACGACACGAGGAGTCGGGGCGGATACTGAACTGATGTAGTAACTACTAACTACCTAGTTACATTACAGTTACTACACATGCATGATACCCGTTAGTATTACTACCGACATTACATGTACCTGGTAGCGTACCAGGGAAGAAGAGTAACTCGTACCAGGTAGGTAGTATACTTGTGTCACTGTGATATGGTGAACTGATAAATGCATGTGAGAAAGGGTAAATTGGAGACGTCGCAAACGACATTCAAATATCGTTTAAAGTATTCATACTTGTTTAATTTTGGTCTGTCGCAAAGCCCTACGTCGTTGGTGCCCACAATGCCATTTGAAACTTGTGAAACTCCGCTAGCGTGTGGGTTCCTCACATCATCTTTTACTACTAACAACTTTGGCTCATGACAGTTGATCTACGGTAGTCCTCACAGCTTGCTGACGATGGTGATAACACCAACAAATCACACCACGAGCGCCTTTTTTGGTGGCTTTGACAATGATCCGTCGCAAAGTATGTCGGTGGATGAACAATCATCCATAGATTGCTCACAACTTATTGATTCGTCAACACATACTACCGGTAGTTCACTGCTGGGCGGGCTTTCGGCTGCTGATCCAAGCAATCATGCCTTCCGAAAAGGTGGGAACGCGAGTGTTTTGGAGTCTGTCTTGGAAGAAACCGGAACAAATGTCGAAGAATTGTCGGAGGAAAACATCACCACAGTGGGTTCCGATCCAATTTTTGAGGAACTACGCAAACAAGATCTTCCTCTACCAAAGCCCGTCGAACGTAATGTCTCCATTGGAACCAGGACATCGACAGGAGCTCCTAGCTCCAACTCAGTATTTGTCTCAATGCCTTCGAGGACCATGCACACTTCCAATGTCGACGCGGAGACATATCGCCGAATGGAGGAAGAATCAGACCGATTTGCCGCATGGGCGATCCATGTAGTCCTTGGAGTATTTTGTGGACTCGTTCTCATATCAGTACTGCTCTCCTTTTTCGTGATACAAAAGTATGGACTGATTGCCATGATCGGTTTGGTTCTTCTCCTGTGTTTTGTGGTTTTCTTAACCTGGTTTGTGGACCAGACGATCTTGAGCCAAAATACGCGGCTTAAACCTATTCGCACAAAAATAATACGAGTAGTTGAAGTGGCAAGGCAGGCAGTTATTGAAGAGTTAAATCTATTCAAGAGAGACTGGAACGAGCACTACCTATTGACCAATGCGGTATCAATGGATGATGATAGTGATCATGAGGGGAATGGTGCACGAAATCTAGATGGTAAGCCCATTAAGAAGAAGCGCAGCGTTGTCTTCAGGATGATCAAGCCAGCGTTTCATTTCGGGCGACGAATGTTTCGGGGTAGGGGGAACCAACCAAGGAAACCAAATCCTCGAACTCAAAAGTACCATCCTCCTAGTGCAGAAAATGGCATCATAGCATGACGCAGGATCATGGTAACGCGTAAGAAAACAATGAACTCTGCACTACGGGTAGTTTGTCTGTCACTGTGTAGGCCACTTCTGTCATTTCCTTTCCCATTATCTTCCGGTCTACTACATGGTACATTACATGTACCATGCATTGCGACCTAGTCCTACGTTTACGTTTTTGCTCGAATGAATCCATTACTAATTCGACTGGTCTTCCGTCAGAAAAAGTGTCGCCCCAACGGATAGGAAAGTCGTCACCGTAAGGCCAGTACCAAACATGCACGTGCAGGGAATTTTTGCCAGCTTGATCTTGCAAAGAACTCTGGCGAATAGAAATCAACGACCGGAATGAATTCCCGATGGTGCCAGAGGTGATCGACTCCCGCACACTTTCACAGCACTTTGGCCGTTCGTCGAAGTGAATCTTGCTTACAACTACAAATACTACTCTGATCTCTCGGAAGCCGCATCAGGACTTGCGAAGTTGCACGGCTTTGACATCTTGAGAGACTCCAAGAACTGCCCCTCCAGTTAGAAAATAAAAGGCTATGACCATGATGGGACCTGGATCAATCCCCGCGAATCCCCAAGCCGCCATGTCGCGAAGACCCAGACCAGAAGATGCCGCAAACCACATTACGGTACGTGTGGTGGAATTGGACACCTACTGTCAATGCATACGTTGATTGCATTGCATGATGTTTATTTCCTGCCATTTGCTGACTGATTTGCCTGGTATCCATTCGACTACCTGTTGGAACCATTTTTGTGTACGCAGGTGTCGGATCCCGTGCAACATTCGGAAGGAATGAACAAGTACACGTCGTACCGAGTCGATGTTCGTTCTCCTGGTGCCGATATGACGACCACATTGGCATTTAGTGCTGTGCTAAGGCGGTACAGTGATTTCTTGTGGCTCTACGAAAGGCTTCAGATGGAGCGTGCCGGTGCCATCGTTCCTCCCCTTCCTGACAAGCAACCCGTCGGTCGTTTCAGTCCTGCCTTTGTAGAAGCACGTCGTCGCGAACTGGAGCGTTTTCTTCGTCGTGTGGCAATCCATCCCGAGCTTCAAGACTGTGCCTGCCTTGATACCTTCCTTCGTGCAGACGACGTCACTTTTCAGGCGGCCAAGCATTCCAAGGCCAATGTCGTACTGCAGCAGTCGACGATGATGCCCCACACAAGTGCCCCACCCCAGTTGATGATGGTATCACCCCCGAAAAAGGAAGGCTTCAAAAGGTGGTTTGCAGAAACAAAGACCTCCATTTCTGGAGATTTGGTCAGATCGCCCGATGACGAACTCTTTGAGGAAATACAGCGTTATGTTCACGGACTTGATACCCAAATGAAGAATGTTTCCACTCAAGCAACTGGTTTGGTCCGCAAGGGCAAGGAAATGGCAAACGGTCTCTTCGAATTCGGCTTGGCCTTTAACTTGCTAGGCCAGTCAGAGGCTGACGCTCTTGGTGATGCATTGTGCAAGCTAGGAGAAACGGCCGACCGCCTGTCGGTCCTGAGCGCGGAGCATGCGGATCAAGAGGCCATTAGTTTTGAGGACCCTTTGGTAGATATGATCAAGATGATTCATTCCGTTAAATTGGCCCTTCATAAAAGGCACGAAAAGCGCTTGACGTACAGCACTTGTTTGCAGGATCTAGAGTCCAAACAGTCTCAGTTGGCTAAATTGCGGGCGCAGATTGGCATGGAGGCCAAGGCATATGCAACAGAAATGTCTCTCCGCAGAGCACAGGAGGCAGCAGAGGTAGCACGAGAGGATTTTGCGTCGGTCAGTCAACGAGTATTGCGAGAAGTTGATCGATTCAAGCGCGAGTCCACTGAGGATATGAGGCGCACTGTTTTGGAGTACATCCAGCTCCAAGTGGAGTACAATAAGAAAATGGAACAAATCTGGGCCACTCTTGTACCTCAATTAGAGCGTGTCCAACTGGATTCAAATGCGAATGTCATTGGGGGAAACGGCCAACCTACGTCAACATCTCCAGCCGCGGGCTCCACACAGTACCAGCAGCAACACACTGCTCCATTTGAGCCCCAAATTCATACGGAACCCATTGTGACACCCAACCCTCAACAAGCTATGCAAACTCCGCATTCGTATTATGGGCAAGGTTTGGGAGCATCACAACAAGACCCTGGCATGTTCGCGGTTCAGTACCGTCAAGATCCTACTGGGTTCTAGGAATGACATACCAAGAAGATCACCCCATTCAACTCACAAACAATCTTCATCTCTCTAGACGTGCTTCCTATTTAAGACTCCTACTAGTACATGTTTTTTTGCAGACACTAATATCGGATCTAAAGTAGCGCTGGATCGTGAACGCAGTCCAGTTCGAAAAGGTGACCCATCCTCATTTCTTGGTACCCGTACCTGTGGCGAACTTGCCAAATGCTCCGCGTCCTGTCATTTGAATCTCAACCAAAGATTCTTGACTTTTTTCATTGAATTTCCAAAGACCTCGACCCACAAGATCATCTGGTGATCTTGTTGCTGCTACTCCATCACTATCCCACCTTGCACTGACAATCAGATCGACCTTGTTCCACCACAAGTCATCTATCGTTCTAGGTGGTGGCATTGGTGGTGGTGGTGGTGGTGGTGGTAGTCCATTATTATTATCATCGGTAGTGGAGGACAAGGGAGACCTTTCATCCCATCCACCCTCCAAGGTTAGATCATTGGGAAATTTCAAAACAAAATCCATGGGAAATGTTGGGTTGGGTAATCGAACGGAAAGGACTGGTGGAGCTTTTCCACGATAGGCATTCAACAGAGCCAGTGGGACCGAATCCAACTTGTCGGGTCGGCAGGTAATGTATAATGCGGCATTGGGATGTGGATTGGTAATATCCACACTTGGTGCTAGTGTTATTCTGCCCTTGAACAACTCGGTCTCTTGGGGCATATTGGCGGCGACAACATTGTTGTTGTTGACGTTGGATTCGACGTCGGCGGCATACACTTGTTCTGCAAAACCCAAAATTGGAGCACCGCTACTGGTGGACAAAAATAAAAGCAAAGCATCCAAGACAACTCCCCTTGAAAAAACAGCATCACGCCGACTTGCCTTGAGGATTGTAGTTTTCCGTGATCCCATTTTCGCGGAACCAAAATTATTAGGAATATGAGGATTCCCTTGGGATCTTTGGGATATCCAAGCGAGACCAACCATTGGTGGGTCCAAGGAAAATGACTCTACGTCAATGGCATTGGTGAGAATAATGACGATGAAACTGATGATGCAACAATGCCATGATCTTGAACAAGTAGCTACCGGTATAGCTGTTTGGATCAAAAGCATCTTTTGGATTGCAGCAGTAGTGCAAAAGGGTCACAACCGTCGACATGGTACGAGAACTAGAACAATCAAAATCAGGGGTCAAAAAACAGAGAATTAGATTAAGACACCTTAGATGCACCCCTGACTTAAGTAGAGTGTCACCAATCCTTTTCGGCGGAATGCCTTTGGTACGGCGGGGAAAAAAGAGACCCTACTCTTTGTCATCAAAAAAGGCGGTGCATCTTGTGATACGAAACGCGTCTTCATTAATTACGTCTCATTGCCTCTGGTCGACAGAGATATCCATGACACACAGAACAGAATAAACCACTCCCTTTCTCCTATTTCCTCTTTTTCTCAAGCATCCACCCTACAGCAATTTTTAATTCCTCCAGAAATGACTGATACCGGGACAGTACTCGTGGGCTTTGGGGCAAACTACAATCTAAACATGGGCCCAGCAACTCGGTGTACACTCCCACTTAAAGAAAGCGAGTATTTGTACGATGATGATGGTGAATGTGAAGCAAATGATTTGGATGTGCCTTGTTACCAATTACCGGCCGATGACTATCCTTGGAAGGAGGAGAAGGACGAACTGATTCAAATTGCGACATCATCCGCAAGTTCCTTTTTTCTGACAAGAGGAGGGAGTATATACTCATGTGGAACGCTCCATGGCAAGGTCAGTCCATCTCTCACCAAAACAATTATTCAGCTACCCCTGAAATGTGTGGAGATTGCGGCCGGTCGGCACTTTGCCTTGGCTAGAATGGAGGGTGGACTTGCCGTTTGTGCTTGGGGTGCGGGGCACTTTGGGCAATTAGCCCTGGGTGGTGATTCGGCTCCATTTATGGAACAGCCGACCGTTGTGGAAGCACTTTTGCCACATGTGGTGGGAGCTCCCATTGTTGCCATTGCGGCAGGATACTGGCATGCCATGGCATTGACACAGGCCGGTGCCATTTATAGCTGGGGATGCAATCGTAATTCTCAATGTGGATTCAAACCAAGCAAGGAGCCACCCACTTTGTGTGCTCCGCAACCAGTTCAATTTGAGTCGGCTCAGACTCCACGAGTGGTAAAAATTGCCGCAGGACGATCCCACTCGGTGTGCGTGGATGACGAAGGCAAAATCTACTGTTGGGGTGCCTGTCAATACGGTCAGTGTGGAGTCCTTACAAGACGCCGTGGAGGACTGGCTCCACCCAAACAAGTCGAATCCTTGAGTCAGGTCCAGATTGTAGATATTGCTGCAGGAGATACGCACACACTTGCTTTGACCGGAGGGGGACGAGTTTTTGCCTTTGGAGGAGGTTTTGAAGGTCAATTAGGTACTGGTTCCATTGTGCAGCTGAACCCAAAGCCAAAATTGGTAGGAGACCTAGATTTTGTCGCCATTGAAGCTGGACGTGAGTGGAAGTCACAGCAAAAGCAGCAAAAACAAGAGGAAGGTGACGAAGCTGAACCATCGTCTGCAGTAGATGCCCCGTTGACCCCATTATCATCTCCTCATACCTCATTGTCACAAATACCCAAGATTGTTTCTGTTCATGCTACTGGAAACTGCTCCATGGCCCTCAGCTCCAACGGACATTTGTATGTATGGGGTTGCAATGATGTCGCCAATCTTGGTGTCCCAAAACTGGATACTGCCCTATTGCCATTTGCCGAACCTGGCGTTCCTCCTTCGAAAACTTCAACCTTGAGGCAATTTCAAAGCCACTCCTTCGATTCTTCACACAACATTGGACTTCCCCAACGTGTGGACTGTCTTGGACATGTTAACATTACTCACATTGCCGCATCTCCAACCTTTATGTGGTGCTACGGGTCACTCAGGCAAGGCGGTGAGTGCGAGGCGAATGCCGTGGGTCGAACGTTGTATGAATTACAGGAAGAAAAACGGCAAAAGTCATTGCGATTACATCGACAAGTTACGAAGAAAGATGATTCGCTTTCACCAACAAACAGCCCCACTCCACCAAAAATCGAGGATCCCAAACAAGACCAAGAAATTTCACCCATCGACCCACCCGAAATGAAGGATGGAAGTCATGTTGGAGAATTATCGGTGGACGCCGCGAGCACAGATAACTTGTTGCATGCTTCTTCGCTCGAAAGCACGGAAGCCAACGATGTTTCGTCGTTATCACTTCCTTCCAAGTCTCCCAAATCTCCCACCAAGACCAAGAAACGATTCTCTTTACCCAAGGTCCTTGGAAAAATTGTCCGTCGGGCATCGTCTAATTCGTATCGTGGCGATAGCGGGGGAGAAGAAAGTGACAAGAAGGGACGCAAGGCATGACACCATCCAGCGGATGAGGTGGACTCGAAACGACGAAAAGATTTTCAACGTCAATAGCTTTATTTTGAATCAGTCCTAATCATGACTAACTGTAAAGCATACTTGCGATATTTGTCTTGTTACATCATTATCATTTGTGGTCGTGTTTAGAGAGTATATGCATGTGTTTCGTGTATCGCAAATAGAATCATGTACAATTTATTCCAACAAAAAAAGTGGCCGCTTTCTCGAACGCTCGTCCAACAAAGGTGTTAAAACTGGTCTTCGAATTAGAAAGCAGAAGCTTGCAGTATTTCCTCAACCATTTCCAACTCAAATCCAAGGTCTACGTCACGCAAGAAAGTTTGGAGCTCATCCTCTTCCTCATCAACACCCTCCGAGTTCGATAGTGCTTTTCCAAACTTCGTCAGGGACGGAATATCACTTGCGTACCACTTTTGATTCCAAGATTGGTTGGAATCCTTGGTGCATGGCAACGCAGCTTGGCCAGCTATTAATTGCATCTGTTGATGCGTGAAAGTATTGAAACGTCCTTGTATCATTTGATCGCCGCCACTCAAGACAAGCGCAGGCATAGAAGGTGGTGGGTGGATTCCAAATGCTGCTGGTAGAGAACCATTCTTATTTATTTGAACATCCTGACAAGCTTGGCCATTCTCAAGCAGTGTACCATCAAGTTTAAATCTTTCAAGTTTTATTGTGCGTTGCAATTGCCCCCCTACACCTCGTTCGCCTTGGAAAGCTGGTGAGGATTTTGGTGATACAAAGTTCAGTGAACTGTCAGTGTGTTGATTCCCCATCCCTGATTGCTGCGGCGGTTTTGTCGACGACTGCGAGGAGGTAACAACCGACGATACTCCCAAGTCGACAACAGGATCCATTGAAAAAAAGTCAGGTTCAGACTCGGGAGACGATGACGTTCGCACCCAGGTACCTTTAACTCTTGTGCGTTGAATCTTTGAACACAAGAAAGGTCTGCCTCTTAAGAACAGCTGCAGAAACAAAACAACAAGCCAAGAACGTGCATCTTAGTCATCATGGCGCAGAACAAAGGTATCGTAAAGATTTCTCCGCCTTGTCGTGCTCACCTCGTGATAATACGCTCCTTTATCAGGTCCTTCGTTCGTCAAGCGAACGAACCCGTAGAGACTAAGTTGTCTCTGGAAACTTGAAAGCTTGGAATGCTTGAAGTATCTTGGGACCACATCTCTAACAAACTCTCTAGGTTTGTGGATGAGGAATGAACGACCATGGGATTGCCATGATATCAAATGCGAGAAACACATTACCTCGGACTCTGACAACATCTTGTGCAGAATTGTAGGAAATGGGTTATTAACGCCGCCTGATGCCTTGGCAGCGATTTCCATTTCTACCTGACTTGGTACTTCCACCACACGAGCATAATCATGGTAGTCATGTTTGACTCTATGCCTCTCGTATCCTTTGGAAGTTAGAGTGACGACCTTGGGCGAGTCTTGCTTCCGCTTAGAACCCGAGGACGACTTCACTTCACCTCCTGTGCGTGAAGTTTCTTTCTTCTTGCCTTTGAGCAACAAACTCACTACCTTTGTCATCGTTTGCACACACAATCCTTGAAAAATGAGAGATTCTTGCGCTGCCTTCTGCCAGCTCAAATCGATACTTTAAGTTCGTATTGGTTGGGGGTTCGGTCGACGTCTCAAACCTCAGTAGCGACAAGAATCATTATATAGTCCAGAGGAAATCTTTTTCCTAGATGGCCATACCAGCTGCAAGCACGTGGCAGGGGACACAGGCTATTTCGGGGTTCGGGTCGACTTCAGCGAATGTCGTCATATCGAATGGCGCTGCCCATTTACTATACATCCTATTAATGCTTTATTATGTCAGGCCTGCTGGAGAGCAAAAGCCCAGGCAATTGATTAGTTCATCTGTTGCTTGACCAATATTTGAAACTTTCATTCAATAAATGTAACCTTGAAGCTGTTGGTCATAACGGTTCTCAGATTCTGTTCTTTTGCAGTCATAAATTGCTTCTCTTTCCGGAGTGGCCCCTATTAATGTATCGGCATGAAGCACAGCTGCTGCAAAAAAAGAATCATCAACGTAAGAATAAGCCTAACACGCCACTTGCAGATGGGCAGTTTCATTTTTTCCGCTAATAGTTACATTTCGGCAACAACAGCCGGCCATTCCCGTCATCGCTCAGGATTAGGCCATCTGCAGGGCTATTATAATCCAAGTTCACAGTTGGCTGTAACAACAACAGTTTCGAAAACAACGTTGTCATCCGCTACTTCGATCATCATTGGGAAACGGATGCAACCACTGCTATCTCCGCGTGTGTGTATCCCCAGCTGAACTGCCCTCCTTCTTTCATTTATATACTGCATTCAGTCGAATCCTGCACAAGATAAAAGATAAAATCGATCGTTTCGCTGTGCTTTGGTTATGCAAGATAAAATACATAACACATATCAAGAAGCCTTTCAAGATGAAATACCTAGTATAACAATTGTCAAGAAGCAGCGAACTCGTTCCTCTTCTTTCTTGTGAGTGTGATCACATTCATCAAAGCAAGAAGGGCTTCTTGCTGAGTTTTTTAATCGGTAGACCATATCTCTGCGCATGATGCTCTGAATATAACATAAAAACTTTGCTTCTGGCGCCTGCTCTTGAGAAGCAACTACAAGTAACGGTAGGCCAACCATAAATAAACAGCATGGTTCAACAGGAACCCGGTACACACCAAGAAATGCAGCCAAGCAAAATAGATAGTCTTAAACTTGGAGATTGGACTAGCTGGCACTTGTCGGGGCAGAAACGAAGCCATCATCATGCACGCCGACCGCCGACGATGTAATCAAACAAACGTTCTTAGCTCCTACTATACTCCTATCTCGCTCGTCCTTTCTGGCTGTATAGAGCAAGAACTGGCAATAAGGACCCACCATCAATACTGGTGGTCAGTCATCGCATTTCAAGGAATGTCATTTTAGTCTTAAAAAGCAAGGAAGCTATGTTACGTTATGACATGGTTGGGGACTGCATTGTGCGTGCCCACTATGCTACTATTATACTCATGCACGACGATGAGCAAACAATCAACAGAAATGAGAGTTGATAGATTCAAAGGAAGTACTTTATAAAGAGGCCAGGGTATTTTCTTTGTGACTGATGAGAGATTCCACTTCACAAATTATACTAACGTACTAACCGTTAGTAGTATATATAATTATACTACTACTACAGTACCAGGTACTTGGTACGGTAGTAACATTTGTACCAGGTACCTGGTAAGAAAACGGGGAAATGGCAATCCCGGAGAGGAGAACCCCGTAATTCCTAATAATCACGGTAAAGTATGGTGGCCATTCTTATCCTACCGGTGACAATCTTATCCTGTAGATGTCCATTTATTAATACCAGCCTCAAAATGCCCCTTTCGTAATAATCACGGTGGCCATAGTTATATGTCTGAAGAACAGGCGCGCGTAACTGTAGCAGCATTTCCCGCCATGTAGGTACACCCGCTCCAAGTAGTAACCATACGCTGATGACTTTGTCATCGTAATAATAACAGTCAAAACAGCACTTTTGTTGTAGTTGTTCCCGGAACCATTACTCTATCATTGCTGCTTCATTCTTCCATCCTTTTGTGGCTACACATTACACATCCACCAGAAGCTCCGCTGCAACAGTGCCTTTTGTTGCTTTCGACAGGCTGTAAGGCGCTTCAGTAATGAAGAGTCGCAAACCACCACCTCCCTCCTCAGCACAGGAGGGGGGTGCAGAGAAACCCATTCCCTTTGCCAATGACCCAGTCCGCGGCCCACCTCTTTTGTTTTCTACTGCCGACATTGACGATTTGAAAGACAATAAGTGGCTCAACACGGCATTTTTGGACTGTGTTCTTCGACATGCGATGCCAGAGGACCTTTCGGACAATATCCTCATTGGCTCGTCTCTTGCATTATCATATCTTGAGTCGCAGAACAAGAAGACAGATGATTCTGTATTGCGGCAAAAGTATCAATACTACAGTTTTGCTCCCTATCACTTCATGGCAGTCAATTGCAGTGATTCCCATTTCGTAGTTGTCAGTGTTTGTTTTGATCTGACCGCGACAAACGTGTTTCAAAACGTCGCCGTGTACGACTCGTTGCGGCGAAGCAAGCGAAAGGGTGAAAAGCCACACCCTGATTCAACTCCAGTCAAATTCCTGCTACAGTTCCAGCTTTTTTTGGCACAATTTTGTGGATTCAGTACAAAAAACAGTGACGTCCTTAAGAATAAGTCAGAACTGATTTTGGAAAATGCAAGGTACCCGAATTGCCCACAACAACGCAATTCATACGATTGTTCTTGACGTGGTTTCGCCAAGCACTAGAGATTCTGGTAATGAATCATCCACGCGCCAGGGTCGGATACAAATATTTCTCATTTGTATCAGATCGACAGAAGGGTCTGATACAGGCGCTAGCATCGGTATTTCCAGAAAATCATGCATATGTTTGTTCGGTACATATTGGGAGGAACGCAGAGAAAGAGGGAGGGAGGAAGGTAGCGTCGTTCGTACACTCGTTGTCGGCTTCATTTTCTCACCTTGAGTCAGGTGAAATCTTAGAACAAATCGAACAGATTTCTCCGAAGGCAAGGTATTACTTGGAAAAAATTACACCAAAGCTGTGGAGAGGCACAGCCTGGATGGACAATGAAAGCCTGCCACCCAGGTACGGTATTGTCACCTCCAATATGTCCGAATCATCAAACAACATGTTCAAAGAAGCCAGGGAAGGCCCTTGGCTCCATACTATAGACACTATATTGGCAATTATGATGGAGAGAATAACCGACCTTCGGGCAGGAGTGAACGGCAAGACCGGTATTGTGGAATCGGTGTTGATTAAGGTGCGAGCGCGGTGGGAAAAATGTGCTGGTTACAAAGTACTTGAAGTCAAGCCAAACGCTGATGAGTACACTATTGTCCGTCAGAGGACATCTGCATCGGAGGGTACAATCCGATACACCATTAATGTTGCCAGGAATACATGTCAGTGTGGCTTGTGGCAAGATAACTGCTACCCATGTGTTGATGCGATGGCATATTTCAGACTGTATCGGAAAGTCTCCTTGAACTATGTTTTTGATCACCTTGTCGATTACCACCACACGTATGAAGCTGAGATAGAAATGATGGAAGAGAATATTGTGCCAGTTTGCATGGACAGTATATCTCGTGATGGTTTCACTTTGCCTCCCGTACCATCAACAAAACGGAGTGCTGGACGACCAAAGAAACGTAGAATCCGGAATCGATCCCGGTGGGCAGACGATCCAGAAAAATCTAATATTTCATGCAAGAGATGTGGCAAAAAAGGACATAATATCCGATCATGCTTGGCAAGACAAGAACAAGAAAGCAAGAATCGTGATGGGCACCCAGTATCAGAGTTGGACTTGTCTTAAGGAGGTTTATGACGACATGACATTAACTGCACGAAACCATCATGGAATTTAATGATACTAGTACTACATGAATAATTCTACATGACACAAGAATTATGATAGTAACATTGTATGGCATCCGGTATTGAAAATGGTTGTTTCATCGTTGTATTGATCAAACAATCTGGTTCCGATCAATTTGTGACAACATTTACATGACGAGACTTTTATTCAATATTTTTAACGAACGCTCAAGTCTCCTGAAAAGCAACAAAAGGCACTGTTGTAGCGGAGCTTCTGGTGGATGTGTAGCCACAAAAGGATGGAAGAATGAAGCAGCAATGATAGAGTAATGGTTCCGAGAACAACTACAACAAAAGTGCTGTTTTGACTGTTATTATTACGATGACAAAGTCATCAGCGTATGGTTACTACTTGGAGTGGGTGTACCTACATGGCGGGAAATGCTGCTACCGTTACGCGCGCCTCTTCTTCAGACATATAACTATGGCCACCGTGATTATTACGAAAGGGGCATTTTGAGGCTGGTAGTAATAAATGGACATCTACAGGATAAGATTGTCACCGGTAGGATAAGAATGGCCACCATACTTTACCGTAATTATTAGGAATTACGGGGTTCTCCTCTCCGGGATTGCCATTTCCCCATAAAATATATTGGCAACTCGACCTCCAACTTGGTTAGGGTTGTAGGTTAGCCACCTACCTAGGTAGCGGAACAGATTCTATGGAAAGGTACCTTGTACAATTTCTAAATCTACCCAGTCATGAACCAACCAAAGTACGATGGTTGCGATTCATTAATCTCGTGTATTGTAGGTAAATCAGCAATTCAAAACAAGTTTTGATCCTCAAAAAATGATATGGTTTCATGACAATTTATACAGTTATTAGAGGTACTATTTTGTTTCATAAAGGTGTGCCAAATGTTCAAATCCGGGAGGGACGGTACCCTCTTCACACCAATGCGTATAAGTAACTTCTTTGGTCGTCATGTTGAGACCTACCAGTTCCAGATATTGTGAAAGGGGTCGTTCGGTTCCCATGGAATATTGCTCGACGGCGGTTAAGACTGATTTCGTTTGTAGCATGTCTTTGGCAGCTTCGGGGTAGCCTAATTGATATTTGATGCGATCCAAGATCATCCCTTGCAGAGGATTATGAACTCCGGGCTGAAAGGCACGATGGACAC
>SWEM01000026.1:0-126420 GCA_019593585.1 Nitzschia palea | reverse complement strand
CGTTATCTCGTCGGAAGATGGACCCATGTTTGGCCGTTTCTCGATATCGACGATCGGCAGCGGGAACATTACATAGCGCTCATTCCAAAGAGACGTTACAGGCACTGTTATTACATTTATTAAAGATTGCTGCCACTGGTCAAGCCACTCCGATTCATTCCTCCATGATTAGTGATGAGAATCCCTCATGGAGTGAGTTTTTGGTGGATCGATTACGAGCTTGTCAAGCGGATGCGACACGATTGTTTGGCTCTACATCGCCCCTTGACTTGGAATGGCATGTTCAAATGGCTCGGGTGATTATATGGGTCAGATATTGGATGCTTCATCCCAATACGTTTATGGAACAAACGTTAACAACCATGTTGACTTCGGCGATGGAACATTATTGGACGACGACGACAACGACAACAGAAAACTCATCCAAGTCACCTTCTCGCCATCAATGGGATGATGAAATGCGTTGTTATGCAGTTATTTCGCGTTTGATACAGGGTGATGCCCTGGACAGTATCTTGTTGGAATATTCCAGGCATGTGCCGACAGCCAGAATAACGATGTCGCGTGATGAACATGATGATGTCGATTATCCATTATTCCGACAATCCTTACAGCTCACGTGTCACATGGTGCGACAAGAATATACGTTCCTTTTTCCCACCATCATGAACTTGAGTGCCTTGGAAGGAGAGTGATTGTTTCCGGTGTGCTGCGAGTACAAGCCTCTTGCAAATCCAGCAGCAGACAATGACTTTGCGCTAGGAGCATGCGGAAGGAATGGATCGTAATGATCGAATGCGATCAAATAATCTGAGGTTGGATGACATTCGATTTTCAAGCCAATTTTATGTAGAGTAGCTTCCATTAAATTTAAGTTGAAATATCTCTATAGACTTGCGTGATACTCGTAAGTCTTGTTACAGCATATACCGGCAGTAATAGTCAATCTGTCGTGGAATGTACACGGCCGGATAGGGTCCATCGTGTCAAATTTTACCAGCAAAAAACGCTCCCCCGCAGTTTGGAACTGTCCCACCTTCCATTCAAACTCATAACTAGTAGCAATTGTCGTATTTATACATAAAATTCTTAGGTAGTGGGATGGAGAATCATGATAATGGATGACAGTTAGTCAACTTCCTCGACACTTGGCCCGCCGTGAACGCCGTCAAGGTCTTCCCCCAAAAAATCGTCGTCGTTACTATTGGAGGTCCCCTGTGCACCGCTCTCATATGCTCGTTTTAGGATAGGATTAGCAATACCCTCGATTTCCTTTTGTTTCGCATCATAGTCCTCCTTTTCTGCTGCCGGGTGGTCCTCCAGCCAGACAAGCCCATCCTCGACTGCTTTGCTTAGCGTGGATGAATCGTCAACTGAGAGCTTCCCTTGCAAGGTATCATTTATTGAGTTCTTCAAATTGTAAAGGTATGCCTCCAAGTCATTGCGAGCCTGAACCTTTGCTCTCTCTTTTGCATCCTGCTCTGCAAACTCTTCGGCTTCTTTCACCATTCGTTCGATTTCTTCTTCGGACAGTCGGCCCTTTTCACTGGTGATTGTCAGGTATTCTTGTTTTCCAGTTCCCTTGTCATGTGCAGAAATACTCAAAATACCGTTGGCATCAACATCAAAACTGACTTCAATCTGAGGAACACCTCTTGGTGCTGGTGGTATACCCGACAACTCGAATTGCCCCAAAAGACGATTGGACTTGGTCATACTTCGTTCCCCCTCGAAAACCTGAATATTGACACCAGGCTGGTTGTCTGCAAAGGTTGAAAAGACCTGTGATTTCTTGACAGGAATCGTTGTTCCGCGCTTGATGAGCGTTGTCATCACTCCCCCAGCTGTTTCGATTCCCATGGATAAGGGGGCCACGTCCAACAACAAAACGTCTTTGGTAGCTTCGGCTGCATCTCCACTGAGGATTCCACCCTGAACAGCTGCACCATAGGCCTGCATGGAAAGAGACGCAAAAGTGAGAATTGCATCAGCACAGGAAACTACCAAGAAAAACAATCAGGGGTCAAATGAAATGCTTCAGTACAAACATATGACGATTTGCATCAAGAGATGCTTGATGAATGGACCCGGTAACTACTCCGGTCATCAAGCTCTCATCAGTAGCCAAGCGTCAACAAACTATCATCCTTAGCATGTCTAGCAGCGCACCCGCAAATCGGACACTCACCACTGCTTCGTCGGGATTGATACTCTTGTTCAACTTTTTTCCGCCGAAAAATTCGGATAGCATTTCTTGAATCTTGGGAATACGGGTGGAACCACCAACCAGAATGACTTGATCGATTTCATTCTTTCCCATGCCACTATCTTTCAGAACTTGCGTGACGGGCGTCAAGGTCTTTTTGAACAAGTCCAGGTTGAGCTCTTCGAACTTGGCTCGAGAAATGGTAATACTGAAATCCTGGCCGTTGGCCAAAGCCTCACAATCAATTGTTGTAGAGGTTTGTGTCGACAAAGTACGTTTAGCATTTTCACATTGCTTACGAAGGCGTTGGATTGCACGCTTGTCATCTTTGATATCGACTCCAGTTTGTCGTTTGAATTGACTCATACAGTACTCCATCAACCGTTGGTCGAAATCCTGGGCAAAAGGCGACGAAGCGTGTTAGCAAACGTGAACGAGATCATTGTGTTCATGAACCCGAATGAAAGTAAGATGACTTACTTCTCCACCTAGATGCGTATTTCCCGATGTGGCTCGGACTTCAAAAACTCCATTGTCAATTGACAACAAGGTGACGTCGAAAGTTCCTCCTCCCAGATCGAAAACAAGAATGTTTTCTTCCCGGTCTTGTTTATCAAGACCATAGGCGATGGCAGCTGCGGTTGGTTCATTGATTACCCGCTCAATCTTGAGCCCCGCAATCGTTCCTGCGTCCTTGGTTGCCTGACGTTGTGCGTCAGTAAAGTAGGCGGGAACAGTGACGACGGCATGCTTGACTTCCTGTCCCAAGTACGTTTCGGCAATCTCTTTCATTTTTCGCAGCACCATCCCACTAATTTCTTCCGGTGTGTACTTGGCTTTGGAATGCTTGCTTGCAATATCCTTGTCCAGTTCGACCAAGGGTTTTCCGTGTTTGTCGTCAACAATTCCATAGGGAAACAGTTTCTTGTCACTTTGAACCGTTGGATCGTTGTAGTTGCGTCCGATGAGTCGTTTGACATCAAAAAAGGTTCCAGTGGGATTTTGAGCCGCTTGGTTCTTGGCTGCATCACCCACCAGACGAGTTCCATCCTTTAGAAAGGCCACATAGGATGGTGTAATACGATGTCCTTGCTCATTAGGACATATATCGACTCGGTTGTTTCTCCAAACAGCAACGCAGGAGTACGTTGTCCCCAAATCGATTCCGATGCAAGGTCCTTGGATTTTTCCATCACCATCAGCACCACCGCGCAGTTGGCACAATGCTGACAATTGGGAATCCACAGTTACAGATTTCGTGGGTGATGCAAATACTTTTCGACGGCCAAACAAGGAGGCCTCGACTTGAATTTTCAAAAGTAAAGAAAGCACTAAAGCATGTAGTGGGATCCTCATTTTCGACTTGATTTAGTGTCTACCGGTATGTAGAAAGAACGATGGTCTACGATGTCAGAAGAGGTGAATCTTTGTTTTGGTTTTGTAATTTTGTGAATAGATTTCGATGGTAGTCGATGGTCAACTTTATGGGAGATCCAAATTTTTCTTCCACGTGGTGATTCTCAGGTCTGTACTTGGTACGGATCGCGCTGATCATAAACGGTTGCATGAATCTCCATACGCATCCCTCTACCATAAGATGATTGCATCCTAGAAATTGCCAACTTATAGCTTAGTTTTTGCTTTTATATAATGCATTCTGAACAACGTGCAAGGAAGAGATTGGAATTGGTTGCAAGCAACTTGGATACACAGAACTATTCAAGGGCCACAATTTATTGCAAGAACGGTCTCGACCACGCACCGTGGATCTTTAGCTTTCCCAATATTGCATTTGTAATCGGCATCGGAAAAAATGGCATTCTATTCATGCACAAGGTAGACAATTGTTCTTCAAGTAGCAGACAAGGGGCCCCTGTAACTACTGTTGTCTACATACTAACGTTATTTCATCCGACTTGCAGTACCTGGTACCTGGTACTGGTGGACCCTACCTGGTACGTGTCATCCAAAGTTTGTTCGTGCGAGAAAAAATTGTCGACGAAGGTTTGTGTGAATCAGATGTCAAATCACGTAGATTCGAGAAGATTCCTTGCGCACAGGAATGAAATTACGTCGTCTTTATCGTTATCCTGTTTAACCTACGGAACTAAAATCTCGCAGAATCTTCGTTCGTGTCCACACATTTTTCTGTAGGGGGATTCGAATCCTGGCACCTTGCACCTGGCACCTGTGTCATCGTAGGAGGCGAACACGAATCGTGTAGGTCCTTTGTTGATGGATTTGTGTGTGTGACGCCTCCTTCCCGCATCGAAAACTCGACGGAAATCGAACGCGACCTTTCTCACTTACCTTTCTTGCACGCATCATTCATCAAGTAACCTTCGAGACATGAGCGAACAAGCAACCACTACGGCCACATCTGATTTGAACCAACACATCAAGACACAAAGTGTCTGGATTGTTCGATATGGTCTTACTAAGTATCCCCTTGTCGAATACTATGGACCTTACAACAGTCCCCTTGACCCAACTGAAGGGATTGAACATGCAAATGCGATCGCGGGTAAAGTCCGAGACGATGTGATCAAGTCCTGCTCCGACTCTGAAGCTGTTCATGTGTATAGCTCTCCTTTTACCAGGACAACGCAAACAGCTCAAATCATTGCAGAAGCTTTGCCAGGACAGGCACAAGTTCGAGTTGAGGAGGGTTTGACGGAATGGCAGCAAAAGTCGCTACTGGTAGATCCCGAGGGCGTCACTACTTACCCTAAATCAAAGCAGGAACTGTTTGAAGAATTCAAGAATGTTGACTTGGCTTATGAAAGCGTCAACCCGCAAGTATCATGCTCACCACAAGGACAAGAGGAGTTCGTCGAAGAGTCGGAACTATGTTTGTTCGATCGGTGCGCCATTACTCTCGATGGTATTTTGACGGAACGAGCCAAAAATGGGGAAAGTTTTGTTATTGTCAGCCATGCTCCGTGTGATCAATGCATGGCAGTGTATTTTGAGGGAAAAATGTTGAGTGAATCAGCTTTGGAAGCTTGGCCTTTGGGTGGCATTACAAAGTTCTCCAGAGCCGTCTACCACGACGGTTCGTATGGTCAATGGGAAATGGATTACTATGGAAGCACCGATCACATGCCTGGAATCTACAGGCCTGGATTGAAGGCGTGGTCTCTGCCGCTTCTGGCAAAAATGTATGCTGTACAACGCACTAGCAACACGAACGACTCATTGGCTGCCTCGCAATGATCTGTTCTTCGTGATGCTGTACCACAATAGAACCATAGACAACACTAAAACAGTTTTAGAGCTACGCGGTCATTTTGTCGGCCGAACTTAAGGTGAAGCTGCAAATTCGCATTATTACACCAAAGACTCTAGGCTTGCTTCAACCTTTCTCGCTTGATCTTCGAGCTCTGCCAACTCGGCTTTGGCTCTCTCAACGACGTCAGCGGGTGCCTTGTCGACAAAACCTTTCGCATTCAGTCGTCCAGAGAGTTTCTCGATCTCTTTCTGGAGCTTTTCTTGTTGTTTCTCTAATCGCTTGCGTTCCTTTTCGGGGTCGATAAGTCCAGAGAGAGGAAGGTAGGCTTCAACCCCGTCTTGAACCACCAATTGAACTGATTTTTCGGTAATCAGTGCCGCAGCTTCGTCACTGTCGCGTTCGACGACAAATACTTTTTCAGGATCTAATTTAGCAAGGGCAACGAGGGACTTGATCTCTTTCTCCAGCTCTGATTTCAATACTCCCGAGGCAACCACAATGGCGCTGATTCGCTTTCCAGGTTCGACGTTATATTCGGCTCGGGCGTTTCGAATGCTTCGCGTTAGCGCTTGAAAACATCCAAAGGTATTCACAGCCTCGGCGCTAATGACAAGCGGAACATCGTCGTCCATTTGGGGCCAGTCGGATAACATCAAGGCGTGTGCAGCAGCATCCTTTGATTTCTCTGCTCGTGGAAGGTGATGCCACAGTTGTTCCGTGACATACGGCATGTAAGGATGCAGCAAACGCAACGACGTATCCAGAATATAGACAAGGACTCGACGAGCGGCCTTAACCTCATCAACACCACCGCCACCGGCACCTTCATAGAGACGAGTCTTGGAGATCTCAACATACCAATCCGCGAACTTATCCCAAAGAAACTCGTACACTTTGCTTCCGGCAGCACCAAGCTGATACTTCTCAATGTCAGCAGTAACGCTGGCAACAAGGGAGTGACATTCCGACACAATGTACCTTTCGGGGAGTGATAACGTCTCGAACTCTGCCTGTGTCATCGGTCCGCTAACCCCGAAAGCCTTGACCTCGTCTTCCTTTAGGTCCTTCAATGCATTACTGGTCACAAACTTGCAGATGTTCCAAAGTTTGTTGGCGAAATTTCGGTTCGCTTCGATTTTTTCCATGTTCAATGGGATATCCTTTAAGGTGGAGAGTGGACCATGAGATTTTCACGTTGAATAATAGTTACTACCATGCACCTTTGCGTACTTACTTGACCAGGCGTAACTCCAGTTACAAGCGAGTATCGTAAGCTATCTGCTCCGTATTCTGAAACAGTATCAAGTGGATCAATGACATTGCCCTTGGTCTTGGACATTTTGGTACCATCAGCAGCACGGACAAGGCCATGGAGGTAGACTACGTCAAATGGGCTCTTTCCTGTGAGTTCGATACCCATCATGACCATTCTTGCAACCCAGAAGAACAAGATGTCGTATCCCGTCTCTAAACAAGTTGCTGGATAGAATCGTGCCAGATCAGAGTTTTCGACTCCCTCATTGGCTGGCCATCCCAAGGTTGCAAACGGCCATAAACCAGAGCTGAACCAAGTGTCCAAAACGTCCTCTTCTTGGCGCAAAATCACATCTTCAGGATGCCCCGCCAACACAGCCTTCTGTCGAGCTTCCTGTTCATTGCGAGCGACGATATACTCTGATTCACCAGTTTCGCCGACATACCAGACTGGGATGCGGTGGCCCCACCAAAGCTGTCGAGAGACGCACCAGTCATGAATATCAGTCAACCAATTGTACCAAATCTTGTCGAATCTTGATGGCACAATCTTGATGGTTCCATCTTGGACAGCCTGCAATGCTTTCGCGCCCATCCCTTCAGTTTTCACAAACCATTGACTACTGACGAGTGGCTCGATGACTTCTCCTCCACGCTGAGATCGGGGGACACGTTGCGAGTGTGGTTCAGCTTTGATGGTCAAATCTTCAGCTTCCATGTCAGCCCATATTTGTTCACGCGCCACAAATCGGTCCAAGGTGTCATATTTCCCAGCATTGCTGTTCATTGATCCATCTTTGTTCATTATATTGATGATAGGGAGATCGAACTTCTTTCCAATGGCGTAGTCGTTGGGATCGTGGCCAGGGGTTATCTTAAGTGCTCCAGTACCAAATTCCATGTCAACGTATTCATCCGCGATAATTGGAATTGTTCTGCCTCCACTCATGGGCACGATGGCCTTCTTGCCAACTAGCATCTTATATCGCTCATCCTCTGGGTGGACGCAAACAGCAGTGTCTCCCATGATTGTCTCAGGTCGTGTAGTTGCCACTGGTAAAAATTCTGTGAAAGTAGCGATCAATTTCATTAGGTTCTTCATCCAATCACCAGAATTACCAAACAATGATTACAAAACTTACCATCTGTCCCCTCCACCATGTACTTGAAATAGTAGAGTTTGCCTTGTTCCTCAGAGTATTCCACTTCCAGGTCGCTAACCGCCGTCTTCAGAAGAGGTGCCCAATTGACCATGTATTCACCGCGATACACCAGCCCTTTCTCATGAAGCCGCACAAACGCCTCTGAAACTGCTTCGCTCAGGTCGGTATCCATAGTGAAACGCTCTCGGCTCCAATCAGCTGATGCTCCCAAAGAGCGTAGCTGTCGCGTGATGTGACCTCCCTGTTCTGCCTTGTATTCCCAGACGCGTTCCAAGAAAGCTTCTCGACCAACTTCTTCTCGTGTCGTACCCTCAGAAATGAGCAATTTTTCAACCTGTAGCTGAGTTGCAATACCAGCATGGTCGGTTCCTGTTCAAATCCGCGAAAGTCAGGTATCTTGTTACGGAATTTCAGCAAACTTTGAGAAAAGGTGCGGGGAAGAACTTACCAGGTAGCCACAGAACTGGTCGCCCCCTCATTCGATGGAACCGAGCCAAGACATCTTGAAGCGCAACGAAAATAGCATGGCCCATGTGGAGTCTTCCAGTTACATTGGGTGGTGGCATGGGCAGGACATAGGGCTTTTTCTCAGTGCCATCCTCGGCACCGGCGTTTTCCCACCACTTATAAATTTCACTTTCAAACTGGGAAGGTGCATACGTTTCCAAACCCCTCTCCTTGTTCAATAGATCATAGTCTGTCACTTTCTCGATAGTAGCTGCGTGCGACAAGGGGAACCTACGCGGGGTAGTTACCAGAGTTCGTTCCAACTTTGCATTTGTCGATAGAATTCCAAACGCTCTGGACCTTATAGCAGAATTTCTGACAAATCCTTGAACGGCCGTCAGAGATGAGGAAATACAAAGAAGGGTGGTTGCCATTTTCTGGGATCTTCTAGCAACAAGTCGTCTCTTGTTGGACGAGCTCAATTGATGTACCATTTCCCTCTATTGCCAAGGAACAAGATGGATTCTCTGCGCTATAGATTTTCTGCCTTGCTCTACTAGGAATAGAGGCGACAATCTTGATCTTGGCTATTGCACCGATGAGTCGAACGAGGATTCAAGGACCCAAAGAAATTGGAGAATTGTTCGAGTGATGAGCGGTGATTCACCACTTCTGTTGAGATGAGTGATGTGCTGGATGGATTTGAGGCCACATGCCAAGACGACAGACGTCAGCGTCTAGTGACTATCTTAGTCCCAATACCAGGTACACACTTTACGATTAGTCGGACCATCCTGTCTTTTGTAAACACTAACTGTAACCCGGTACTTTTTTTCTCACCAGGTAAACAACACTCCTGTAGGGATCCCTTCCTTGCACTACGTGGGTCAGAATTGAGACGATTTCCTCGATCTGTTGTGTCCCTTTCCAATGGACATAGAATAGCAGCATAACCTCATTGTAGGTAGTGGTTTCATTGGGAGGAGAACCTGACCGCGTGAGGACCATGTGCACGGCAGGTAGGCTGCACCAAAGCAATGCATTGATTCCATTTTCATAGCAGTTACTTTCTACAAAAGATACAAAGTGTCTCGACATGATTGCTTCCAGGAAACAACACGTAGCCAACAGCACTCTCCAACATCCATCCAGCCGAGCTCGATAGAAGGCGATCGCAATCACGAGCCAAGGCATCAAAACCACAGCTAACATAGATCAATCTTTGTACATCGTTGGTCCAATTGACAGATTCATCGGAAAGAGCCAAAAGAGTCGGACTTTCAACAAGGGGTTGTTTCGGGTTGACCGGTTTACACAACTCATCCAAAACTTCATCTTCCAACCCCTTCCTTGGTGGGTCTACGAGTAAGACTGATGCACCAAGCGCTTGTCCAGCTTTCAACGCAGCAGCAGCATCCGAGACTGAGTATGTAATCCGTGATCCTACCCTATCTTGGTTGCCAAGTTCCTTTCCGGATTCCATCATTTTCATCAGTTCACCAAGAGTCAAATCATTTTTAGATCCATCATTGCTAGTCGGATACTCTGTTATTGTCGAAGGTCTTGAAAATTGACAATATGTATGTTATAGAGAAAGCAAGAGTGAGGGGAATAAAAGGTGGTTTCGGAGCCCGAGGCAAGAGCGGTAGACGTACAATGATCTAATAGAACGATTGAAAGATCGTGGATTTGCCGGGTTCTCGTCACTACATCTGACCCATGTGAGTGGCTCAGATCCCTGCTTGGCGTGGTAAGCAAGCGCTGTAATGCCCAAAAGGCCAACCCCTGCGTATAGCTCGCAAACAGTGCTTCCACTGGGAATGGCTCGTGCCACATCATTGGCCAAGACGTCAAAGCCATCCAGATTGCCTTGTCGGAACGCCAAGGGAGAAAAAAAGAGGTAACCTTGATCACCCACAGGTAATGGTTCTCTCATGAATTCGTTTCCTGATATCTGATGCCAATTTTTCGCGTTTCTAGAAAAGATGTTATTACCTCCACCAGGATTGCAGTGCAACCACATGCTGTGCCACAAGTCGGGATTGGCTCTTGTCAGTTCCTTGGTCAGACGTGACATTGCCGGTTGTGTGTCCTTGATATCTGTGGCGGCCCAAACAAGTGTGAGGCAGACCTTGCCCGTGATGCGTTCGACAGTTAACTGGACGAAGCGTAGACCCCCTTCGCGAGACTCTTCATTGTACGCCGCAGTTCCAGTTTTTGCCGTTGCCTTTTCCAAGGCTTCTACCGCGAGATTGATAGAGGGATGGTGAACCTTGCAATCTGGAATTTCCAAAACATCATGCGATCTTCGTTGGTACAATCCGAAACGACAACCATCCTTGGCCCACGAAGATGACTTGGGAGCCACCACAAGTTTTGCCTGCGTTCTCCACTGAACAATATTGGATGGTACGATAACGTCGTAAAATCCATCATCCATGTCCTCAGTTACCCAATAGTCTCCACTGTTCATGATATCTAGTCGTTTACGACGAACAGCAGTGCTGGAAAAGTATCGTTTGGCCGATTCAATGATTTCAACATCGCCGACATTGTCTGGGACCACACAGCCAGGACAGGTGCCAAAGTGTGGACAAGATATTGCTCCTTGAAGGCGTTGTATATTGAGTAGATTGTTTCGATTCTCTTCGTACACTGTCAATACTGGTCGAGTTGGAATTTCTTTAATTTTTGGTCGCGGGTTGGTGGCATCAGAGCTGGGGGGCTTTCCTCCACGTTGGTTTTGATTTCGTTTCCCACCTTTCTTATTGGGCGCACTTGCAATCTTTCGGGATGGTGATGCGTAAAGTATCACTCGTGGCCGAAGAGACGGAAAAGTTGGCTGCATCGTGAATGCCAGTACGTGAAACCGATTGAATGTCATCGCCAGAGATAAGCCAATCCACAGAACTATTGTTCCGAATGGTGAAGTGAGATTACCAAAATACATGCTTGGAGAATTACAAAGGTTGTTGTTAGTTAGTGCTGAGAGTTCGAGAGATTGGGTGATCGATCGATACTGTGGATTTGTTCTGGTTTGGATGAAACGCCCGGATGGAAATTGCATAGAAAAATCAGTGATTGACTGTGAGTGATTGATGATGGGTGGCACCGGGACAAGGCAGACGAGGATGAGCAACCATGGGTACAAGTGTAACAGGTATGAATACTTGTATTAGTAACTACGACGGCCTCACGTCTCAAGGAAGGCCTCCCATCCATTTCTGGCCAATCAAATCGAACGGCGAAGAATCCATTGGCCAACCATCTGTTCTCCTCGAGAACGACAGAGAATCCTTTTGATTGTCCACTTGATTGATCGATCCCATTCACAACAACGTGAAAGATTCTCAAATCCCAACTGCGAAGGGACATTTTTACTTTTTGCTGAGACATCATGCGCTTGATCACGGCATCATTTATCTTGACGGGTTGTGTCGCTTTTGCCCCTCGCTTCGGGGTTACCCGCCGCCATGTGTCGTTGGAAATGGCCAATGTCGGCATTTTTTTTGGGACCAGTA
Source organism: Nitzschia palea (assembly GCA_019593585.1). Taxonomy (NCBI): domain Eukaryota; phylum Bacillariophyta; class Bacillariophyceae; order Bacillariales; family Bacillariaceae; genus Nitzschia; species Nitzschia palea. Next base: position 114,597 of record SWEM01000026.1, on the reverse strand, counting down.
CTGGTTCGACCGAGTCAGTCGCTGATATGATCAAAGAGGAACTGGGTGACGACGCCGATGGTCCTTTTGATATTGAAACGCTTGAAGGATCGCTTCAGGAAAACTTTGGCAAGTATCCTGCGTTGATTGTGGGGACGCCGACTTGGAACACTGGTGCCGATGTGGAACGATCGGGAACCGGTTGGGATGAAATTTATTACAAATCCATGCAACAGCTCAACTTACAGGGAAAGAAAGTCGCAGTCTTTGGCTTGGGAGACCAAGTTTCTTATGGAGAAAACTACGCCGATGCGACGGGTGAATTGCACGACGTCTTCCAAGCCTTGGGGGCGCAAATGTGTGGGTATACCTCACAGGAAGGCTACGAGCATGAAGATTCCAAGGCCATTCGAGGCGACAAATTCTGTGGTCTCTTGTGTGACATGGTCAATCAAGAAGAACTATCGGAAGAGCGTGTCCAAAATTGGGTCGCACAACTTCGTGTGGAAGGATTCTTGGATGGTTCAGCGAGCGTTTCTACTCCATCGATCGGGGACGGCCAAGCAGTAGTAGAAACGTTCTCCACCCTGGAAGAAAACTCGAAAATGCTCGACACTACCATCCAGTCTCATGCCAATACGGGTTTCAGACCTTTTTACAATGCGAAAACGAAAAGTACTATGTGGGTAAGCGCGGATGGCCGAACTTGCTACTACACGGTGGAACCACCCACTGGTGGATTTGCCCCTTAACATTTAACAGGAACAGCTGGTCTCGAATCAATCATCCACACAAATGACAATCAAGGCTAAATTACACTGATACCATCATAATTCCGTCGAACCCAACACCAGCATTCTGCTCGTCCACATTATCCTCTTCGATCTTCGTACCACCCCGCAAATCCAGATGTGGCACGGAGTAGACATGGGCTTCGTTGGCGAAACTTTCATCATAGGCAGAGTCGACTTCATACCCTAAGCCATTCGATGGATGATAATCATCGATTTGCATGGAATCAGCCCTCTCATTATCCTCGTCTATATGGGAGTCATCATTATCGTCGTCGTCATCATCGTTTTCATTTTCATTTTCATCTTCATCATCTTCTTCTTCGCCACCACCAGCCTTCGCTTCCTCGTCCACTTCGACATCTTCGTTGCCGCTTTCGTTATCTTGCTCGTCGGCACTGCTGTTGTCCTCTTCATCGGATTCAAATTCATCGTAGTAGCCCTCGTTGGGTGATAAGATGGCCCCACCAGCACTGTTGTAAAGACTACGCTTCCAGACCCGACCATCCGTACGGCCGCGCTCCAATTCCTCAACTACGTCACGCTCCCACATGGATAAAAAGGAATTCTGTTGCTGCTTGTCCAACACGGTACTGACCGTGGTTCGAATCATTACACTTACGTTGAAAGCATAAATGGCAACAATCTTCCATTGAAGATTCCATTCCAACATTTCATCGTCCATGTCTTCATTTTCTCGATGGAGACGGCAAACCTTGGCCACATAACTGCATAAGAACGCCGCCTCGTTGGGAAAATAAACCGCATGCAAGCAATCAGCTCTCCCCAGAGTCACCAAAGCTTGGAGTGGCGTGCATTCCGTCATTTCCGGAAGCTTGGCTCGATACGCCACGTCACTGTTTCCAGCTTTACAAGCTTGGCTTGCAAAGGTTGCAGCGTGCTGTAGACACAAAAACGGATCAAAGCATCCGGGACAGGATGCCAATTCCAAGAGCGCAACTGACACTTGCAAGCTAGCCTTTTCGGTGGCAGCTTCGGTGAAACATTCGCGAAGTTTCCTGGTCAACAAGTGGACTTTGTTCATGGATTGGACTGCAATTTTCTTGTCTTCCGCGGACACTTCTTTTGCTTCGTGAAACCACAAATTTCTTAATTCCTTCATGGGAAGGCTAACAAAACTCTTGATCGTTCGCTTGTTGTTACCCATGATCCACTCTTGTACTTTTCGTTCAATTACCAAATCTGACTTGCGTTTGCGCTTGCGCTTAGTTTTGCTTGTCAGACTATCCATTACGGCATCCAATCCTATTCGACTCATAAGTTTCCACTCGTCAAAACCAGACAAGGAGGTGGCAGCCTCACCGATATCACTATCCCAAAGCCTATCATCCACACAAAATTGCGAAACTGGAAGTAAAACACTGAGGGAGGCCTGGAGAAGCCTTGTACCGACTTTGGGATTTTCTTCTGACGCCGATAGATGTAGGCAGAGTGCCGAAAACGCGAGAAACAATGATTCGGCTTCCTCTTCCCCATATTTTGCAATGGTTGTTCCTTGGAGGGTCTTTTCTCTGTCCTCCACTTCCGCCTTGTACCATTCCATTTCCTTGACATCTTTGATCCGTTCACGAAACTTTACATCTGGAAATAAAGGTAACTGGTCCCGAAGTTGATCCCACTGTCGTGAGATCTCGGCTTCTAATGATGACGATAAATACCCTGTTAATCTGTGATCTCGGAGGTGAACTCCAAAGTGCTTGTGGCCGTGTTGGCGCCGAAGTAACTGTAAAGTGAACTCTTCCGGTTCCCATCCAGAGAAAAGCGATACATTACATGCGACGGTGAGATTATAGGTGCGAAGAGACACTTTCCGATATTCACGTGGCTGCCAGTTTGTCTTGATTGGTAACTTTCCCCATTGCAACTCGGTCAAAGGCTCGACATCCTCGGTACTCTTAAAATCTGGAAGTGTCTCTCCCGAAAGAAAGGAGAGGAACGTCGTGGCATAACCGAGTACTGTATGAAGTTGGTGATACGAGAGTTTCTTCGACTTGGCTTCTTCGGCAAGCCAACATAGGCAATTTGAACTGAGTGTGACGACCTTTGGTGTCGTTCACAAGACGTGTGAGACCACTTTGCTACAAACGATCGCCTTTGGATGCGATCCCACTGTTTACTTACTTCGGAACAAATCGGGGCTATACTACCATCAGCTTCCACTTTCCACATCAAGTAGAGCAGCTCCGATAGCGACCCCATTGCAGCAATGGCGATGTTCAATCGTTGAGAATCATCTACAGCAAGTATCTCGCGGTTGATCGGGCTGTGTTGGGCTGGGTTCACGGCAGCCGCTACATCAAAGGAGCACGCAGCTACAATGCTTTTCAACAACTGATTCTTGCGAAAACTGACATAAGGTGATACGTCCCCCCACGATCCCATTAATTGTTCCTTGAGTCCACTCTGGGTCAAGGTTTTCAAGTGGTTTCGGAACCAAGTTGAGAAGTGGACAGACCATTCCTGTTCTTTACGGGTTTTCCGCAAGACGTCGGCGAGAAAGGCATAGGCTGCGGTGCGTCCGAGAGGCTCTGTCATGGCACTATGGAATAAATACCACGAAGGATCACCAGATGCTTCAATGTCTCGTGTACCCGAAGTAAGCCAAGAGCTCGACTCTTGCTCCAAGTCGTTGATTGCCTCGAGGCACTTTCCCGCAAGAAAGTTTCGTCCACCTTCACCAATCAGAGCGAGGCCGTACAAGATTCTGAGTTCTGGTGGTAGAATGCCTTTTCTAAGGGATGTAACAAGTTGTGAGCTCTCGTCGTGATCTAGCTCCTCGTCATCCGAGAGGAATCCCGTCGACGCGTCGTCGTTGCTTTCATTGTCATCGCTCCTCTGATATTTACAAAAGGAAATGTCAGAACGAGATGACACATCCAGGGTCAAAATTCAAGTTACTTACATCGTCATATGATACAAACAAAAAGGAAGCTTGCGTCATTTTCTCCTGCCATTCTTCGGCTCGTTGCGACGCCATTCTACGTTTATCGTATTTGAAAGCACGCTCCTTGAGATAGTTAGATACGGCCTCTCCAACCAAGCGTGCTCCTGCATATAGCTCGAGTCCATGTAAGTGCTTCATCAACTGGGAAGCAATGTTACAAACTTGGCGACAAGAAGCCGCCATTGGGACAAAGTCATGGAACTCTGTCATCACCTCGTCTTCTTTCTTTTCAGTCGCTGCATTCTTTGCTGCAGTATCGTATTCTTTATTTAACGTGGCAACATCACTTTCCTGTGCCTTGAGAAGATCGTCTCTATTGGACTGTCGATCTTTGGCTGCCTTGGAGTTCAATACAAGGTCCATATCGTTGGTGGTCTTATCAAAGGCTTCCATTTCCGCCTGATGTTTAGCCAACAGTATTCGTTGTTCTGTTTCGTATTGTTCATTTGCGTCAGCATCATTACCGTCGATATTTTTCGAATCTTCTTCTTGATTTTTTTTACTAGAAGTTCGTGTGTGGATCTCATAGGCTCGATCTCTCATCCATTGAATGAATTGCTCAGTGCATTTGGTCCCAACAGCAGCCTCTAGGGCCAAAGACAGGGCTTGCAGTCTACGTTCTTGCCAATCAAAGACCTGAGAATACTTTCGGAGCCATCGTCGGAACATGTAATTATCATTGCTTCGATTTCCTCGGTTCCATTGAATACATTCATGTCCCACTTTCAACATTAGTTCCGCATATAAAAGCCAAGCTTTGTAGCTCGATTGGAATTCGCTACGTCCTGGTCTCATTGTCGATTCTTGATTCTTGAGATCGGTGAGAATAGTCAATGCCTCACTGAGGTTTCCAAGTTCAATGTGCATGGCTGCTAGTTTACACGGAACATCGATCCCTGGTGGATTGAGATTGTCGGCTGCTTGAAGATCTCTCAGAACTTCTGATTGCCATCGCCTTTTTCGTTGCGGTGGTAGGCAATGACGGCGGGGTTCAAATTGGGCAGGAGCATGGCTTGAGCCAGGATGTGGGCGACTTCTGAACCTGCATCCGCAGCACGAAGCCAGAGCGTAAAGTCCTTTTTGCACAGAATGGCTGCAATGTGATAACTCCCATATGCCTTTTTGGCAAGCGCGAGTTGTTCGACAAGGGATGCGTCTGGGATACTATCATCGGTATCAGGGTTGCTGTCTGGTACATGTTCCTCAGCAGGTGATGCAGGTACAGTTTGTGATTGCGAGGACTGATCAACGTGGGAATCATTTTTGGTTTGAATCGCCCTTTCTCGACTCTGTTTCAACATGTCCTCATAGACCATGCCGAGTGAACTATAAATCTGCGGTGCAGAGGGCGCACCTTTGGCAACTTGTTTTAGTAGTTGAATGGCCTCTGTGGGTTGTCCCCTTGCATGTGCAGCCAAAGCTTCACCATGACGTTGAGCCAATCGTTGGCTCTGAAAGTTTCGGAGACGGAACATGCGGCGACGAGCTGTCGACTTTCGTGTCAACTTGCGCTTCTTAGCTTTGAGAGGTCGGCCGGTGATGCTATCTGATTGTGCCATCTGTTTTGGTGTGCGTTGCTTTCGTTGAATGATTGGAAGTATATCTTGTTCGTTGTTCACATCTGCATTCTCATCCTCGTCTTCATCCTCATCCAATAGGTCATCATGTTCGTCTTCAACGCCTTGAAAACCTTGAACGTGATCATTGTCTTCGTCCTCGTCATCATCGTCTGCATCCTCAACATCATTGTCGTCTTGATCGTCGATATCGCCTGTATCGCTGTGGGTTTCATCCTCCTCCCCACTTGCATGACGTGACGCTAATTTTTCTTCTTCATCATCGTCTTCTTCCTCGTCGTCTTGCAACCTTTGGGAAGCTTGTTGTTGATTTGGTGGTGGAAACATTAGACTTTCTTGTATTAGATGATCTTCGATCGCAACGCGGGATCCTCTCAGTCGCTGTCTGGGTTGTTCATGGAAATGCATTGCCGCCTCCTCTTCATCCGCTTGTTCCAACAATTTTCGTTTGTAAGTACGATCTTTCCATTGTGTCTTGGGGACTCTACGGGTCAAATGTCCAGTAGAGCTTCTGGCAGGAGCAACCACGTCGTATTCATTCCCCAAGGTTGCCAACTCACTACGCATCTTTTCATATTTCTTCTTGTCTCCCTTGGATTTGGGAGGAGTTCGTTGCGTCGACGACGAGTTTGACGGTCCTGGCATGGCAGTCCTTGTAGTGATATGTTGATGAAAAAGAATCGTTATCGGTTTACTCGTCCTTGCCTGTCAATTTTTGCTTTCTTTTCTCGTGGTTGGCACCAAAATGTAAAATGTGAGGGACAGTGAGTATCGATGATGGATCACTACAATTTTCAGTTTCCTTGTCAAAGGTGTGAATGGTCGAGGTCATGAGATCGATTCACTGCCTCCAAAAGCCAGGCTGCAAGGGACTATGGTAGTACTACGCGCATGCGGAACTCTAATTCTGAAAGTGGAAAAGTGGACCAAGTCCCTCATTCTTGTAACAAGCTACTACGCATCAGCAAGCGTGAACGTAGGGCTTTGAAGGGGTCCGGGCGGCTTTGCAATGCATGATGAGAAATACCGGTACTCTAACAACAGGTTATAGTAAACCTACAAAACAGGAGTATCCGTCACTGCTAATATGCAAGTCTCTGATTTTTTGCACCCAGTTTATTCCTTTCGGGAATGACTACCTATGTACCGGTAGTAAATACATATATACTACCGGTAGTACGTAAAAGGTCGCATCGACGGAGAACCCAACGGATTTATCGCAACGGTATATAACTTCCATTTATAAGGTACATCCAGGTTCCACATCCCGGTAGACCGCTCTAAGCCTTGGGACTTGGGAATTCAAATGACTCCACCCCAACCACGGCCGATGCACGACAGCAGATCGATGTATCATTCGTAAAAAAGCATCTTAGAATCTACCAGCAGCACCATGGTGGTTCGACCGAGTTGGAACTTGCTTCTTTGTCTGTTGGCGACGATACTTGCTGTACATGCAGAGATCCGTCCCTTCAGTCTACTACTGGAACCAGCGGTGAGTCAATACCCGATTCCACTTGGTCGCTATTTTGGCAATTTGGGATTTCCTACCATTCTCACAATCCCTGCCTCCTCCTGTCATTTGAAATGTATAATACCCTAGTCGGAGTATATTCACTATGTCGAAGGTTACCTCGTGGCCCCGGGATTTATTGACTTGTCTAAGTTGAGGTTCTTTACGGTCGGAACAGGAGATTTCACTGTCGATGATGATGCCTTTACGAGAGGCACCGATGACAAGGCCAGTACCCCCACACAAGACGATGACGGTGTTAGTAGTGGTGGTTCTGGCGGGGGAAATCGTCTTCTCGATCAGCAGTCATCAAAGGGTGCTGACAAGTCCGAGTTTATAATGGAAGGATCGGCTTTGGACATTGCCGTCTTTCAGTTGGTACGTTCCCTGGTATAGTCCTGCCATGTACCCTTGTCAACCAATATCTCTCATGATTGTATGTTATTTCACTACTGTTAGCCTTCTGATTGTTCTTCCACTCGGCAAGGCTGCGACTGGGTCAATCTCGGGGTTGGAGCAAGAACGAATGACGGCGTCGTCCGATACTGCTGCAGTAATGAGGCCATTGACTTGGGATTATGTGCGGGCACCACCTATGGGAGACTCATTATGGATGGAGTCAAATTTACTGGGAAGCATCGCCTTGTCAACATTCCTTCAACCGGAGAATATGACAACTACCTAAAGTATGGAAAGTTTGAAGAAAAGGAAGGATTCTCAGGAAAGTACGCCATCATTTTTGCCAACTGTAACGATGCTGGCCGCCCTGTCATTGTGGAGGGTGTCACCGAGTGGAAATCACGATTTGGGTACTTGCCGGGGGATCTCTTTGGATTATTGTATTTTCTCGCATTTCTCTTTTTCGTTTACTTGGCCCTATTGTTGTGGTATGGGATCAGCATGAGAATCTATGAGGAGGCCAAAATTCCGATCCAAGGATGGATACTTGGAACTATTGCGATGGGATGCCTGGAAATTTTCTTTCGAACAGGAGATCTCTTTATTTGGAATGAGGAAGGAAATAGATTCTGGGCGGCATTTTATATCGGTACGTTCCGACAACTTCTCTCCGAGTCGGCCTTCGTAGAACAAAATCTAACCTTCAACCTCATGCTTTCTCCAGGTGTCGTTGTTGGGGTACTGAAACGAGGTATTTCACGATGCTTGATCGTTATGGTATCACTTGGGTGGGGTGTTATTAGAGATGATCTTGGTTCAGTGATGAATAGAATCCACTTTCTCGGAGGAGTCTACATTGCTGTGGCGCTCGTTAGAGACATCATGACTGTCGTCGCGTACACTGAGGTGCAAAAGATTACTCAAGAAGGAGAAAACGAAATATTTGACATTGTTTCTATTTTGACTCTTGTCATTGCATTGGTGGATGTGCTCTTCTATCTTTGGATTATTGACTCATTGAATGCTACCATGGAATACTTGGAGGGCTTGAACCAGACATCCAAGTTGCGTCGATACTTGCGACTTCGATCCATTCTACTATTTTCTATATTGTTCGCTGTGATATGGTCCGTTTTTGGGATTGTCGACAGCTATGACCAAGGAATTGTAGACGGCGAGCAGGAATGGTGAGAGAATCCCTTGTCGAAGCCATGAATATACTCCTAAGCGTTATACTCACACCTCGAGCGTTTTTTCGTTTCGTTCTTGCTCAGGATTGTGGATGCCTCAACAGAATTAAATTACATTTTTGTCCTTGCCGGAGTGGCCTACCTTTGGCGTCCACAGCCAAACGCAAAAGACTACGCGTTTGTCATGCAGCTACCGTCAGCAAAGGCAGATGAAGAGGATGGCGAGGGCGAATTTGAAATGGCTGTTGTCCCTTCAGCTCTTGACGGAGACGATGATGATGAAGACGAAGTTGAAATGTTCACCGATGAACCGGAGCACTGAATTGAAAGGCGGCCTTGTAGCAACGAGACAAGCTAGTTGTTCTAAATTGTACGAAAAGAGGCAATTTAAGAACTCCCGTTAATCTCGGGAAACGACTGCCTACTAAGTGGTTGATAACTTATGTAATGAAGGATCCTGGTAGTTGGTGCTAAGCCACTAGTTTCAATATATTAAGGTAGATTATACACGACTGTCCCCTCCAAGTCTTGTGCTTTTTCTCATTTCATTCTACACAAGTTTGCAGTATAAACTGGTGTGTGTGATACCGAATCGACTGCCTAGTCGTACAAGGCAATCCGTGAACCCCAAATTGGTCAAAATGCGCTGCACCAAATCGGGCTGCTGCAATATATCTACTTTAAGCTCTCTCTCCACGGATTCGACGAGCAAGCTGGATATCCTTAGGCATGATGGTAACTCGTTTAGCGTGGATCGCACACAAGTTGGTATCTTCAAAAAGTCCAACGAGATAGGCTTCGGCAGCTTCTTGGAGAGCCAGAACAGCTGTAGATTGAAAACGGAGATCGGACTTGAAGTCTTGGGCAACTTCGCGAACAAGGCGCTGGAACGGAGCCTTGCGGATCAACAAATCAGTTGACTTCTGGTACTTGCGAATCTCACGTAGAGCGACCGTTCCTGGTCGGTATCGATGAGGCTTCTTCACACCTCCAGCAGTGGGTGCAGATTTGCGGGCAGCCTATGCAATTCAAGCGAAGAGACAGAAGAATTAGTCGTATTCGTTACAACGCATATCCCCCCATCGACCGCTCTGTCGACAGAAGAGGTTGTCAAACATGTGTCGCGAACTGCACCCATTCAGTCATGGACCTCAGTCACGAATACCAGTGTCGACCTATTGTTACTACCGAAAACATAAAACATGGAAACCGCAAGCTTACCTTGGTTGCGAGCTGTAATCAATCATAAAGTTGTGGTCAAGGGAGGCGGAAATGATGACAAAGATGTGAGAAATAGGGCGACAAGCTGATTCGTGTCCTCAAAAAACGTCCTCCTTCCGATTCCGAAAACAATACTTCTGCACCCAACATGGAAATCATCTGCGACTTACCTGCTTGCGAGGAGCCTTTCCTCCGGTGGACTTGCGTGCGGTTTGCTGAAGAAAGAGAGATAATGGTGTGAGATGCTGTTGTATTCAAGTCGAGGTGTCATGCTAGGAGAAGTAGTCATTACCTTGGTTCGGGCCATGGTGGGGTCTTGCTCGGGGTGTGTTCAAAATTTATGTGTTTTCCGTGCTGGTTGCTGCTACAAGCGACGATGGTCGATTTTTTACAAAGCAGGTACAAAAAAAACGTTCAATTTCCTGTGAAGGAGTTTTGTATTGAGGAGACGGCAAGGGAGAGAGAGGGCGCAGTATCGTATAAAACTTAGTTCTTGTTCTGTCGTGTGTCAAAAGTGTACTAGAACGATCGTAGAAAAGCTGTTTGAATTTCGGCGTGCGGCGCCTTCTTCGCAAACGAAGCCGCGGAGCGTTGTGGACGTATCTGGGATCCCAAGACACACGGATGATTGCGCAGACCTGCGTGTCACCGCTTGGAAACAAAACTTGGATTGTTGACTGTTGGCGAGACCGTAGCATTACGAGGTCTGATGAGTTTTTTCTGCGAGAGAACGTGGTGATGTCGCGAACGACATCATCCCGAATTCCAACAACCTACCAAATCACAAAATTAGCTCTCCACCGTAAAGTACGAATAGGACAAGACAACGATGTTACCACAAAAAGAACAAAGTGGTATGTAAAGTATATTTCAACTACTAGAAACGTGTAAGTTATGAGTCGTGTAAATGTATCATTCCCGATGGAGGACGATAGAGAAATAGCCCCTTATCAGCCTTTCGATTGTTATCAGAGTGTCTTCAGACCTTGAGATTGAGACTTGAATCCTTCTTCATGCGGACGTGGCAGTCCCTATGTGTGCCAAGCTTCTCAAATGGAATTCTGGCTACGTAAGACGTAGTTTCTTCCACTGTTGTTTGATGCATTGTCTTCCGAATAAGTAGAAGGGAGATAGTTCATAGTTGCATCTTCGGGGTATGATTCCAAAAAAGTCACATCTTTGGGGGTGTAGGCACAGATTCGACAAGTAGCACTGGAGCATTTGTGGACGTCGACGGTAGATGCTTTCTTGCCCAGGTTGTCCTCCGATGCTTCCACAAAGTACCTCCTTCTATGAAACGATGAATTGCGCTCGCATCCTTCTCCTTCCGCCGTTCCAACTGAACTTTCATCATACGAATAGCTCATACTTCTTCCGCTGTACAAGTGATTTTCATTTATTGTTGGAAGGTCTGAGAAGGAATGCATCATGCCCATCTTTCTTGTTTCGTGACATTCGGCACAGTTGGTGGAAAGGTATCTGGCGCCAGCTCGGGTGTAGTGGTACATGCCTTCGTGAAAAGAACGAGGAGGATCACCAGTGCCGACCAAAATGTAATCCTCGAGATGAGCTAACTCTGCTGGTGTCATCAGAAGCCGCCTTTGCCTATCTCTCGCCACGAGCAACATAAAGGCCACTAAAACGGCCAAAGGAACAGCTGCAATAAGGAAAAGTTGGGAATTATCGTTGTTGTTCCCAGCTTCAGCTTCATTGGATTCACTTATGCCCGGTGCATTCGTTGGAGCAACGGGGATAGTCCCGTTTCCGTTTCCTCCTGTTTCGTCTCCTCCCTCAACTCCACCAGAATTGCCATCGCCGCCGGTACCGGAACCGTCAGCACCACCTCCCCCTTCGTTGTTGTCGTCGTCATCATCTCCATTAGGAGGAGTTGTCACGACACCATTTCCATCCCCTCCATTGTTACCAGGGGAAGAACCTCCTACCAACACTGCATCAACATTAGATTGGACTTGCTCCAAGGTATCTCCCCAGTACACAACCTTTTCTACTACACAAGTTTCTTCTGTACAAAGGGGCTCGATAAGGAGATCCAAAGTCATGGCTTCTTGAATGGCATCCAAGATTGACGCTATAATCAAGTCAAGATTATCCGAGGCGTTGGCAGTGATTCCCATTCGTCCTTTCATGACGGTACAAACAGGATATTTACTAAACTGACACGGGGAATCGTCGGCTGTGAAATCACTGTCGGCAGTTTCGTCTGCAGGGTTGTTGTTGATTGCGATGATCGACATCCGTCTTGCCTCTTCACGGGATATTCTTCTATGCTTGTTTTGAAAGCTCGTGACTTCAGGAAGAGACAAGAAAAAAAAAGGATTCAGATGGTCGATGAAACAATAATCACTTGCATAAACTTCACTGTACTGCAATCGTGTCAAGAGACTAGGGTGTACTCACATTTTTCACTTTCTACAAACTCACGAAGCTTCCGACCTGACCCGCTGACATCAATCGTTGGTGCCTTTGGCAGCGTACACCAAAGAATAGCTGTTTGAATGAGCATGTATAGCACGGATTCCAAATCATCCTCTTTCTCTTGATCAACAGCAGATGAAGCTTCAATGGTATAGTAATAATTTATTTCTGTCCACGACACTGGGCCTCCACCTGAACTCTCGCCTCCGGCTATGCATTGGGCAAAGGTTTTGTCGATTGTTGATACTCTTGTTTGGTACGTTTCCTCCGTTTGCAGTGCGCGCCTTAGGTGCTTATAGGATTCTGAAGACGCTTCGGCAAGCAAGGGCAGGCACACCAAGGCGATCACTCGCAAGGCCTTTCCGAATTTCATCGTGCCCCAAACTTGAGTGATCTGAGTCTGTGTTGCTTCTCACTGTCAAAACAAAATTGATGATGGACTACCTCCTTCCTTCAACCAACTCGATGGATGTTCGTTACTCTTGCGATAGGTGCAGGTGCTTTTCTCCTGCTTCTTACACCGACTCCTTCAAAAGGAAGGGACAATTCAAGACGCTGAATTAGGCGATGGACGGGTTCTGATGTTTCCGAGCTAGCCGAGTTTCAAAAAGGGTATCTGTCACACACGCGAAACTGTATTTTTAACCGTAACTTAACCTTATGTGATTCAGTTCTGCTGAATGGGGTTTCTTCATTGTACGATAACGAATATATACATGATCCATCGCTGACGACAAGTGAGTTCGTCAACCTTTCTTGTTCACTTCTAACGATTCGTTTGTTCGACTGGCTGATATACATGGTCGAAGGGTTCCAGTTCCCGCGTCAGTTCTCTTCAGGCTGCGAAATTTTTGGCGCAAAACTGGACTGCTGCCCCCTCTCACCTACTTGTATATGCAGTGGACGCAGTCGGATGGAATTGCTTTCATTTTCTGCATTGGTATTGTTACATCCTTCTCTGCCTTTCGTTTATTACTTGTCCACAAAATGAACAATGCAATGAAACGTATCTCGATAGAAACTGACCATGAGTCTACTCCCCCTCCAGTCAAACGTCTCCGTGGAGGAGGAGACTTGGATGACTTCTTTCCCGAACCAGATGACGAGGACCTCATTTTGGATGATGAACCAATACCCGACGAGGTCCTCGCTGCTAATGATTCGGTCTTTACCGATTTGACCGAAGAGATGCGGCAACGGTGGCTGCGACCACCTAGCCAAGTACTCGACAACACCGCAGATGTTTCATTGCAGTGGTTTGACCTCGACGTTTTTGGAGGCAACCCAATGGAGCAGCACCCCAGTGAATTGGTAAGCGATCGTCAACGAGTCGTAGGATCGTCAACGGGTCAAGTCCCAGTCATCAGAGCATATGGTGTCACTGAACATGGAAATTCAGTAGCAGTATTTATACACGGATTCACTCCATACGGGTACTTTGCCTTGCCTGCCAATGCTACCTTTGAAAACACTGAAGAAAACTTGGCCAAGATTCGAGCGTCCATTAACAACCGTCTGGAAGGTGCTGCGCGTGGAACAAAACTCACAGAGTACTGTCGATCAGTAACTTACGTGACTTCGCACAAGTCAATCATGGGATACGACACGCCTCACACCAAGTTTTTAAAAGTTCGCGTGGCCATGCCGACGTTGATTCCCCCTCTACGACGGATCATGGAAGATGGAATTGAGCTAGCAGGAGTTCGCACACCGAATGGAGAAAACATCTATAGCGCCTTTGAGTGTAATGTACCGTTTGTGCTACGATACATGATTGACCAAGATATTTCTGGCGCTGGTTGGCTTACGTTGCCAGCTAAAACCTACCAAGTTCGTGAAACTTCTCGGAAGCAAACTCATTCTCAGGTAAGCACCAATCGTCCGAAATGATCTCATTCCTACAGCCTGGAAGATAATCTTATACTATTTGCATGTATAGGTGGAAATCGATGTTACCTATGTTGACATCATTTCACGTCCAGCGGAAGGAGAATGGAGCAAAATTGCCCCGCTCCGTGTGCTCTCGCTGGATATTGAATGTCAAGGCCGACGGGGACATTTCCCTGAAGCGGAAAAAGATCCTGTCATTCAGATTGCCAATGTCCTCAGCGTCTATGGCGAAAAGACTCCACTAGTTCAAAATGTCTTTACTCTCAAAGGCTGTCTTCCTATAGTGGGGGCACAAGTCATTTCTAGTGACGATGAAGCGGAAATGCTCATGAAGTGGCGAACTTTCCTTGAAGCGTGCGATCCTGATGTCATTACTGGGTACAACGTACAGAACTTTGACATCCCGTACCTTCTGGATCGTGCAGCGACACTTGCGAAATCATCGGACAGTGTCAAAAAGTTTTCTCTATGGGGAAGAATTCGAGGGAGCAAGGCAAAGATGCGAGACACAACTTTTCAATCGGCAGCTTTTGGAAAGAGAAACAATATTGAAACCACCATTGAAGGCCGAGTCATCTTTGACATGCTCCCGTACATGCAGAGAAACCACAAGTTGAGCTCCTATTCTCTTAACAGCGTCTGCGCGGAATTCCTTGGGCAACAAAAGGAAGATGTCCATCACAGTATCATTTCAGATTTGCAAAATGGCAGTGACGAGGATCGCCACCGTCTCGCCGTCTATTGTTTGAAAGACGCCGCTCTGCCACAGCGACTCATGGACAAATTATCTGTGCTCATCAACTATATTGAAATGGCTCGTGTCACTGGGGTTCCAATGAGTTTTCTAATCTCTCGTGGTCAGCAAATCAAGGTATTTTCCATGATTTTGCGAAAATGCCGTGAAGAAAATCTGTTGGTACCGTCTCTGAAGAAAGCTGGATTTCAATCAGACGAAGTTGCATACGAAGGAGCAACGGTATTGGACCCGGTCAAAAACTACTACCAGGTTCCCATTGCTACTCTGGATTTTGCTTCGTTGTATCCGTCGATCATGCAGGCTTATAATCTTTGCTATTCTACCTTGGTGAATCCAAGCGATGTAGCCAAGCTTGACCCAAAAAGCTACAAGAAAAGCGAAAACGGCCACGTATTCGTGACGACAGAAACAAAGAAAGGAATATTGCCAACAATTTTGACTGAGCTGTTGGATGCTCGTAAACGTGCCAAGAAGGATATGAAAAACGCTCCATCCGAGTTTGAACGTGCTGTCCAAAATGGTCGTCAGTTAGCCTTGAAGGTGTCGGCAAACTCAGTATACGGATTTACAGGAGCCACTGTCGGTCAATTGCCGTGTGTGCCCATCGCCTCATCAGTCACGTCATATGGGCGATACCTTTTGGAGAAGACCAAGGAATTTGTCGAAGAAACGTACACAACTGCCAATGGATATCAGTATGATGCCGAGGTGGTCTACGGAGACACAGACTCTGTCATGGTAAAGTTTGGGACAAAAACTGTCAAGGAAACGTTTCCCCTCGCTTTGGAAGCCGCTGATCGTGCCTCCAAAATTTTCCCAGATCCCATTACACTCGAGTTCGAAAAGGTTTACTTTCCATATTTGCTCATGAACAAGAAGCGGTACGCAGGCCTCATGTGGACCAACCCAGAGAAGTACGACAAGATGGATACCAAGGGCTTGGAAACTGTTCGTCGTGATAACTGCGCCTTGGTTCGAGAAGTGATCCAAACGTCTCTGGACAAGATCTTGATTCACCAGGACGTCCAAGGAGCAATCAACTACGTGAAATCACAAATATCCGATTTACTACAGAACAAAATGGACATCTCACGCCTAGTCATTACCAAGAGTCTCAACAAGGGCGCTGAATATGCACTCGGACTTGGAGGCAAGGCAGAA
Organism: Nitzschia palea; assembly: GCA_019593585.1. Classification (NCBI taxonomy): domain Eukaryota; phylum Bacillariophyta; class Bacillariophyceae; order Bacillariales; family Bacillariaceae; genus Nitzschia; species Nitzschia palea. The sequence continues at coordinate 98,718 of SWEM01000026.1, read as the reverse complement.
GACTACAAAATGAAGCAAGCTCACGTTGAGTTAGCGGCTCGCATGAAGAAGAGAGATGCAGGATCTGCTCCCCAGATGGGCGATCGTGTTCCCTATGTCATAATTACAGGAGCCAAAGGAGCCAAGAACTTTGAGAAAGCGGAGGATCCCATTTACGTCCTAGAAAATAACCTTGCATTGGATTCCAAATGGTACTTGAGCAATCAGCTCTCCAAGCCCTTGCAGCGCATTTTTGAGCCTATCATCGACGACATTGAAGCAACGTTGTTACAGGGAGAGCACACCCGAAAACTGTACATTCCCACCCCCTCGGCACGGAAAGGAAGTCTCATGATGTTTGCTGTCAAGTCAGCCACTTGTATCGGTTGCAAGGCTACAGTGGATGCCAGTAAGGGATATTTGTGCAAGCACTGCGCCCCTCGTCAAGCTGAAATCTATTTGGACAAGTTGGAAAAGTTGCGTGAGGCGGAGCTACGATACTCTGAGCTGTGGTCTGCAGCACAGCGCATTCATGGAAGTGTCCATTCGGACGTTATGTGTACAGGGGATGGTTGCGCTTGCCAATTTTATCGAAGGAAGAAAGTTCAAGCTGATATTAGGATCGCGCAAGAAGTCGTCGATAAACTTGGGAGATAAAATTAGGATTCAGTTTCATAAACTTTGCTACATTATGAAGTGAGTCCAGTTCCTTATCACTAATGAGACACTATGGAGTAATGACTGGTAGGGCTTGTACAAGCCGGTAGAGGTTGTCGCCAATGACAAAGGTAGTCATTCATGGTTGCCCGCGGAGGCTCCTAAACAGAAGAGCAACCGTTGTTTTCACAGTCACGGCACTTGCATTGGCCAGAGCAGGGTCTTGCTTGGGCTACGCATTCGCAATATTTTTTGAGGCAGCTGAGCAAAGTGGTTGTCGTTAGGCGGATGATGCAGGAACGACACGGCGAAAGTGTCCATGAACTTACTTATTCTTTTGGCATTTACACCAATTTCCAGTTCGACGCTTTATCTCCGTGTGAAAGGCATCAGGACGTTTTGCAATTATCTTGAGGATGGCATACTCGCGCGGTCCCTTTCGGGTGTTGCCCTCGGAGTTGTTTCTGCAGTCCTTGCATCGGCATAAATTGCTGTCGCAGAGTACGCCACCTCTAAAGCACTCACAGTACAACTTTAAGCACTTTGAGTTTGCACATTTGCAAGGCTTTGATGTGCTCGTTGCGTTGGCAAAGAGGTCAGGATATATCAATACTGGATCTTGAGGAGGACGATACGAAGAAGGTACCGCAGCATTATCATTCTTGTGTCCGGAGAAGGGAATAGTATGAACTTGAGTCCCTATTGAACTTGGATGTACAAACGAATGTGCATGAGCACTGTGATAATCACCCATGACATAACCCAAGGGTGCGCCAGGATGACATCGGTTCATTCTGTGAAAAGATGCTTCGTTCTGATGGACAGGAACTCCGAAACCTGATTGTCTTGCCTCTGCCTTTTTCAATCTCTTTGTCTCGAGATGTCGCGGAGCGGTGACAATTGCATGAGAAGTTCGTGTATTTCTGACAACTTGTTCCGCTAACAAGTCAAGTCCAGGAGTCTCTTTGCTTCGGCTTGTTTTCATGGCATCCACTGGAGGCTGCCCTGTGTTTGGATGTCCAAGGGACCACGCACGAGGCACGGAACCAGGCGTCATGGAAGCATTGGGAGTCGCAAGAAGTGGCTGTGACATCAGCATTCGCCCGCAAATTGTGGTCAAGCAGGCTTGTGGATGCACGAGCTGATGATGTGAATACACACTAAATGCTGAGGATGTTTGACGTAGCAAAGGTGGAATGGAATGAAAACTCATATGAGTACTCAGGGCTCTATGAGGAGGTGGAAGTGGTGACATGAATTGTCTTGCTTGACATGGGATTGGTGTGGTTGGTCGATTCTTCAAGGTACCACGAGTAGGCTCCCACCGTGCTGAAGGCGAATCCTCGAACTTCAAGACATCGGACCTACCGTGGGCTCGAGGCTGAGTGTTGCAAGCGAATGGATCATTCTCCTTGTACAAGGGCGACTGCCGTTCCTCACTTTTCACACACGTCGAGGAACTGTGACCAAAACCATCCGAATTCCTCTCTGTAGATAGAGATGATTCAGAAATACATAGAACAGGCTTGGGGTGGTCTCCGTCGTTCTTGATTGATGTCATTGTTTAGCTGAAAGTAGTCGTCAAATTGATTTGAAATGGAAATTGATGTCGTGCTTACAAGTTTGTGAGACACAGAGTAACCGTAGCAGTGAATTTTAAAAATGTTGTCGTGGTGGTTGGTAAATTTTTCCACTCGTGCCAAGAGATGTCTAATAACTGTCAAAGAACCGCAAAAAATATAGTAGGAAGTTCCCGCCGCACATGTCGCGCGATCCGACATCAACTTCCATCGTTCAATGACTACACATGGTGCTATTATAATACACCTGCGAAGTTTCAGATGTAGTATAGTTTGCGACATTGTATCTCCCGGAAGACAATCTTTCCGGCGTGGAAAATCAAGATAAAATCGAATGGAGCCCAGCAAATCCGAGGGAGAAGTCACTGCTTTCGGTATAATGGCAAACGTTTTATCCAAGTTCTGCTACTTTTTGATCTTGCGCCGAAACACAAATCGTCACACCAACTAGAACCAGCGTAGCACCAAGAAAGGCTCGAAAGGGCTTGTCGATTGTTTCACCTAAACAAGCGCTTGTCATAAAGGAGAACAGCATTGCCAATGAATTACAGATTGGTACTGCAAGAGTCAAATCCGAATTCGCAAGCAAAACGTAGAAAACAATGGACCCCGACTGATTCAGTAGATAAGGAAGCCACACCCTCAATTTCAGGAAAGTCATTAGAACGACTTTAAGAGGTGACGCATCTGGCGTTTGGTGTTTTTCGACTTCCAAGGCGCCCTTGCGAAGCAAAGGGTTAGTACATCCCCATAGAGCCCCGACCAAAATCATCGAAGCTGAATCTCGTACGCGTCCGTTCTCGAGTAGCCACTTCATTTTTCCTTTTGACTTTCGAGGGATGAATGTTTCACAAAGACAGAACTTATTATTACTGTTTGTTTTACTGCGACAAGAGATCTCATTGACTCATTGTCGCACCCTTCTAGACGACTTCTCCGACTTCTTTTTTCATAGTTGGACTCCCGGTCTTCGACCTTTCCATTTGCCAGACTACGTCAGCTTGATCTTCGCTATCATCCGAGCAAGTTTGCGTAGGAAATGTACAGGAACAAATACTGGCACTTGGCTCTGCAGTGTTCTTGGACCGCGAATTCCCGGGTTCCCAGTTCACCGCCATACCCCATACCACAAAAACGAAAACAACGCAACCATGATGAGTCTCGCAGCTATCCGACCTCTCTCTAGAACAATCGCTCAAAGAGCGTCAACTCTGGGTCCGGCATTGCAAGCGCGGAACTACCATGATAATATCGTTGAGCACTACGAGAATCCTCGCAATGTTGGCTCTCTCGACAAGAAAGATAGCTCCGTTGGAACGGTATGTCCACAATGTGTCGCAGTCGCACCAGATTTCTGGGAAATTCGTGAAAAGTTGCCGTGCTGTAATGAATTCCATCGCCATTAATGCTTTGTCAGCCTTCAGAAAGTGTGCAAGATCTCATGTGGAAGCATGTTCAGCTTGCTGCACTTGGATTTTCAGCTGTATTACACTAAGATGATGCTGACGTAAGCTTCATTCGTGAGAACCTTCGAGCCAATCGTCTAACATTATTTTCTATTTCTCCTTTCCTGGTCCTTTGACATAGGGTCTTGTTGGTGCTCCAGCTTGCGGAGATGTCATGAAACTTCAGATCAAGGTGGATGATAATGGGAATATTATTGAATCGAAATTCAAAACTTTTGGTTGTGGATCTGCCATTGCTTCAAGCTCGGTGGCGACCGAATGGGTCAAGGGCAAGTCTGTCGATGAAGTATTGGCAATCAAGAACGCCGATATAGCCGCTCACTTGAAGCTTCCTCCGGTGAAGCTTCATTGCAGCATGTTGGCAGAAGATGCAATCAAGGCTGCTGTGAAGGACTGGAAAGCAAAACAAGAAGCTTTGAAGCAAGAGGCGAAAGCAGCTTAGATGGATCAAAAATACAGGAATGCGTGCGTTGTTTGGTTGTTCTTTTGAGGCATTCAACGCATTCAGCCATATGAGCTTGGGAATCTGCTGGAAGCAATGGTGTGTATGGGATTACAACTTTGTGGACATTCATTGATTACACAATTAGTCACAAAACAAAGCTTTCCAAATTGATCGCATCTTTCACTCCTAAAGTAACTCGGTAAAAATTTAAATGCTTATTTGATAACGAAATCGTAGCATCCAGTACTTATGACGTCTTTCAAATTGTGCAAAGTTCCTATTGAATGTTGGTTGGATTCAAGTTGCCGTCAGGACGAGGGAGTTCCAAGCTAATTGACAACCCCTTTAGTGGTTCACAGCTTGGCAATTCGACTCAGTGGGTGAGAATCCTAGTATCTTACTAACGTTAGTAGCACACTTGATATGGAAAATGTTGAAAGTTTACTTTACAAAAGCATTGGCTCCCCACTACGGTCTAAAATTTCCTTGGTTAGAGTTCCCACTCATCAGCTTCACGATATGCGACCATAGATTCGACTTTGTGGACCGATGTTGTAAAACTGCGCAGTTTGACTTCTTGACTGTTCATGATGTAGCATGGGTCAGAATCTTCCCACTTGGAAGGAATTGCAGTGTCTTTCTTGGTGTACACGAGCAAGTCGAATGAGCACGGCTCGTTCAACAGAGGCAGAAACGTCACGCTTGCTGTAATTTGTCGGATGATTGCTTGAATCTCTCCATGAATTTCCTTGATGGATTTATTGCCACGGGGCTGCTGCTGTTGGGAGTTGGGACGACTATTTTCGGCATCGATCGGTTCGTCCAATGTCACGTTAAACTGCCATCGCTCCAATGTCTCTCCGGAATCCACTCCACTGACAACAACAACCAGCCGCTGAACATCGCCACTGAGAAGCCAAGTTTCTACCTGAGCCATCACTTGACTCAAATATTTCACCAGGCCTTCATCGGTTGTGGTAAGTACGGTCAAGCCATATTTCATTTCACGTTTGAATGTTTCAGGTTGATAAATGCCTGTGATCATACGAAGGTTGTCATGAGATGATTATTGACAAAAATGCATGGATGAATGAATGCATGTTTTCCTTTGACTTACCTCGTTGGTACAGGATGGAATTGATGGCAGTGAAGAAGAACTCTGAGACGATTTCAACACTTCCCTTCAAGGTTATTTCAGTCTTGTTGTCAGTAGCAGTCACCATTTTCTTTCGTTTCGTATCGTAATCACGTCTCTAACAGTCAGTTCGGTGGTTTGAACTAGAGAGGTGTTTTCTTTGTTTGTATCGATGGAGACGTTGCACTGAAAATGAAGGGAACATTTGTGAATTTGTGACATGTTCGTTGGAACTTTGTAACGGCTTTTTCAAAAGGAATCTGGAATCCGAGCAAGCGACTACTTGCACTACGAGGAATTTCCGCATAAATAACTGTAAAATGTAAAATCTTCGCCTGGCGAGAGCTCGCTCGTCGTCATCGACCCCTCCTCCTCGAGCAAAAGGTCCAACGTTGGGAAGCACAACAACTACTTGTACTTGTCCACCATGATGAACGTTGCTGCCCGACGAGTCATTTCCGTGACATCCCGCCAGGTCAATGTTGCCCGAAGACAATTTTCGGCCCTTCTAGAGGTGACCGAGGAATTTCCAGGGTGAGTTTCCGACAATCCGAGTCCAACGCCTTGTCGGCGGACAGTCGATTGTGCACCGGTAGTTATACTAGGCACGATGCTACCAAGGCCAGGTCGTACCTGGTAAGGTAGGGCAAATGCAAATTCCATTTCTCACCCAGTGTCTTTTACTAAAAATCGACAGTCTTCCGTCAACTACTCCCACTCCTGCAAAGGCTTCCAATGCCTCTGTTACTACCCTTGCGAATGGCCTTGTAGTTGTCACCGAGGATGCAGCCTCGACATCCACCGTAACCATCACCTATCCCAAGGCTGGATCAGGATCGGAAGGATTGGGCGAGCAAGGAGCTGCTTTGGTAAACAAGTGCTTGGCATTCAATAGTGGCTCTGGTTTGTCTACGATCATGATCAACAGGACGATTGAGAACGAAGGAGCTGTTCCTTTTGCCACTGCTGACAGATTCGCCGCCACACTCGGCTACACAGTTGGACCTGCAAATGCAATTGGCTTGGTCCCCTACTTGCAACTGATTGTACTTTTGAGAAGTGGGATGTTCGCGATGCAAAAACGCTTGCTGAATACCAAGTAGCTGAGGCTAACAAGAGTGCTCAAGTCGTCCTTACTGAACAGATTTATGCGGCAGCGTATGGTCCCCAGTCACCCTTGGGACGTCCATTTTACAACGCTGATGCCCACACTCATGAAATTGTGTCATTCCGTGGCCGAGGATATGGGCTCAATGGTGCAATTTTGGCGGCTACCGGTGTCAAGGACCATGCTGCCTTCTGCACTGAAGTTGCTGAGCTTCTGAGTGAATCTTCTGCTGGTTCAGCCGAACCAGCAGCCAAAGCAGTTTACCTTGGCGGAGAAGCGCGATTGGCGGCTCCTTCTGCGGGATATGCACATGTTGCTCTTGCCTTCAACGCGGCTGTTCCTTCGGCAGTACGAGGTGTGTTGAAGCATTGCTTCAACCTTGCTGGAAAGGCGGCGGGTGTCACCGGTTTTGCAACTCCAGGACTTGTTGGAGTATACGTCGGTGCTCCATCGGAATCCGTAGGATCACTGCAGTCTGCTATTATCAGTACCCTCACTACGGCTGTCACCCCGGAGATTGTAAGCAAGGCCAAGACTCTTGCCAAGGCAGAAGCCCTGTTTGCTTTGGACTGTGGTAGCAAGGGTCTTGCTGCTGCCATGACGGCAGGTGTTTTGGAGTCTGGAAAGTTCACAAACGCAGCAGCCGTTGCTGCCTCCTTCGACGCTATTACGGAAGCTAGCGTAACCAGTACTCTTGCGGCAGTCCTGAAAACAAATCCGTCGTTGGCTGCCGTTGGTGACATTACCAGCCTACCCTACCAAGGCTCGTTCGCCTCTGCCCTCTAAAGTTTTTCTAGTTCGTCAAGGCAATATCCTAAATCGTCACTAGATTAAAATTGTCGCGAAACTGTGTGTGGTACTCACTCGATCAAACAATGTAGTAGAGTATTGACTTCTGGGAACAGTCATGGACGGTGTAACGAGACCTGACAGGACTCTTACAGGAAGGAAGCCTCTTTCTTGATTCATTCAAGATTCAACATGTCCATTACTGACTGTACCAGGTACCACTTGTGACTTGTGATCGGACTACAGTAAACCAAGGAATCAAGCGTGAGACATGATTGGCGCATAGGGCGACAAATCATGGAACCTTATTGTCACTTGGTGGACATCAAAATCGAGATTATCATTGTAGCTACCTCGTTCGCAGATATCCTGCTGCTTCTCTTGTCATCTATGTTGCGCATCTTGCATCTTGCCTCTTGACTACTTTATTGCAAGGACCGTCGTACCTCTATTTGACTGAATGATGCTAGATCTTCGTCTGTCCTGTGTTCCGTCGATCAAACGTCTGGTAGCAACCACGAGAAAAATCATGGAAAATATCAATCGATGGATGTGTCATTTATCCAGTAACACGTCCCTTTCTTTCACTTGTTCATGCGAGCTGAAGATAAATTCTCTGGTTGTTGGATGTGTCACTGGTTGCAACAGTAGCTTCTGACTTTTTTGACTACAATGAAAAACTTAATAAAGCTCGGCGAGAAGCCTCGAAGGTTAAATGTTCCATCCCACCAGGGTTCCGACGATTCCCTGATTGATCTGTGTTTTGCCGATGACATGGACTCTGGAACAGCGACTGTGGCATTGACAGAAAACGGTCTACTTACATGCCTCAACTCAGAAGGAGAACCGGTATGGACTAGAAACTTGCAAGATTTAGAAGCGTCGTGTACGAGCGGTGGGTGGTTCAATGTGGCCAGTGTCGACCAACAATTGGTTTGTCTATCGAAACATGGCGCTATGGTGACGGTAGATCCAACGACAGGAGAAGCCGAACTAGTGGGTGTCTTTGATTATGGTTTGGAAGCTGCCGCATGGAGCCCAGATGGCGAAGTATTGGTGATGGCTACATCGGCAGCAGATGACGAAGATGAAACAAAAACCAAGTCTGTGCTCATGACGATGAATGCTCAGTTTGAAGTCATGGCAGAAATAACAATCCCTACATATATGTCATCTTCAGCTGCTGATGATACACGCGTCTCTGTTGCTTGGAGACCCGATGGTACATTGTGCGCGTTAAGTGCTGTCGATCAGGAGGACAGTACCCGTAAAGTGCGCATCTTCAAACGAGAGACGCTTGAACTCCATGCCATTGGAAGGTCAGAGGATGCTAGTGGAGCTATCGTCAAGAATCTCCAGGATTCTGGTCTCTCGTGGGCAAGTCCTGGTTGTTCGCAACTCTTGGCAGCTGTGCAACGAAAAGGAAAGAAGGCCCAACAGGTGGTGTTCTTCGAATCGAATGGCCTGCGACACCGGGAATTTCCTCTTCGCGAAGCACCCGGAACGACTGTTACTTTGTTGGCCTGGAATGTACCGTCAGACTTGCTTGCCATCGCACTCAGAGAAGAAGGCGGGACAGACAAAGTGCAGCTTTGGCATAGGTGCAATTATCACTGGTATTTGAAACATGAAATTCAATATCCGAATCAATCCATTCGAGCTATCAAATTTAATGATGAGCGATCTTACGAATTCTATGTATTACTAAAGGGTATGGATTGGTATGAATATCAAGTGCAATGGGATCCCAGTGCCACTCTGCCTTTCGATGACCAGTGTCCCGCATTCGTCGTCGATGGCTGCTCCCTCAACATCACGCCCTTGGAAAAGGCTTTGATCCCACCTCCCATGTTTATGAAAAACATTGAAATGGAGTTTCCGATCAACGATATCTGCATGTGCCGTGGAACGAAGAGCATTGGTTCCCTTGTCTTGCAACTGGCAAATGGAGACCTTACATTCCTTCGTCGAAACGAACAATCGGTATCGTATGATCCTCTAAAAATTACATGGAATGAGACAATGGGAGTCGATAGTAGATCCCTACGGTCGCTTGTTGTCGTCGGGGATTCACAGAGTGAGGAATTGCAATTGGTGGCTGTGGCTCCAGTGTCAGCCAATGCAGAAACCGAGTTGCTTGTTGAGATTTCTATTGGGGACATTGATGGCACTCTTCCCGTAGCGAATGTGACGAATACCACAATCCTCGAAAATAGAGTTCTTCGAATGGTGAATTGGTCCGATAATGGTCATGGATGCCTTGTGCAGCTCGTGGACGGTTCATTTCTGGAGTTCGAGATTTCAGAGGAGGTATCGTCATTGCAACCATCGGATGCTGAACCATTACTGGAACCATGTCCGTGGATTTGTGCCGTTAAAGATTCTTCGCCATACGCTGGTCCGCATCACACTGATCACTCCAGAATGATGTTCGGGTTATCCACGAAATCCCGTCTCTACTTTCATGACATGTTGCTGACGGATTCAGCATCATCACTTTATCTATCCATTTCACACGAATTTTTGTGCTATGCAACGAGCGGCTCACGCTGTACTTTGCGGTTTTTACCGCTGAAGGAAATCAATAGTTTTGATCCACTAATGGGCATGGACCAGAATCATCTCCTCGATGGCTACGAACCGCGCAGCGTGGAGAGAGGCTCTCGAATCGTTGCAATTTTGCCCAAACAGCCGATGGCTGTGCTTCAAATGCCTAGAGGAAACTTGGAAGGTGTATATCCCAGAGCTTTGGTACTCCGATTCGTTATGTTGCTAATAAGCAAAGACCAATATGGTGACGCTTTCACCATGATGCGACGGCACAAAGTTGATCTGAATCTCCTTGTGGATTTTGATCCCTGGCACTTTTACGAATCCGGGATCTCGAGCTTCTTTCAGCAAGTTTCGAACATAGATCATTTGAATCTCTTCTTGTCGGGCCTTCAGGATTGGGATATTACTCAATCTCGATTTCCAGTTCCTGCATGGCTTCGTCGCGAGAATCTCGAATGCAAACCGCGTTCTACTTTTGATTTTTCGACCAAAGTTAACCAAATTTGCAGAAAAGCACGTTCAACTATGGCCGACATGGAGCAGATGAAAATGAAATCAGAAGGACATTTTCTTCTGCCGATTCTATCGACGTTTGCCAAAGAATCTCCTCCCAAACTCGATGAGGCGTTGAGTCTAATCAAAGAGAGAGCACTACAGCATCATCCAACGGATTCTAAAAAGCCTCCTCTCTTTGGAGACAAGGCACAGAATGCAATCCATTATTTGGCTTTCTTGGCAGAGTATGAATTGCTCTTTGAGACAGCCCTGGGAATGTACGACTTTGAGATTGCAAGAGCAGTGGCCCGAAACTCTCAGATGGATCCCAAGGTGTATTTGCCCCTTCTAAAACGCTTGAATATTCTTCCCGAACACTATGCAAAGTATGAAGTCGACGCTCGATTGAAGCGTTACGATTCAGCACTTCAAAATCTTTTTGAATCCAACAAAGCGGAAGAAAGCTTGGAAGGATTCTCATCTACCGAGACTGACGATTCCTTTGGCAATTCTTTCGAGAACTGCATGGTTTTGATCGAGCGACACAATCTACATAAAATGGGATTGAGACTCTTTGAAGCAGATCAAGCCAAGTCCCGCACGATTTTGATTTCTTTGGGTTGCAACCTGCTGGAAAGTCAAAACTCTGAAGCGGCACTCAACGCGTTTCTCGCAGCGAATCCTCCTGCCTATGAAGAAGCAAAGCGTGCCGCCAGATCTGCAGGTGATTGGAGGACCTTTTTTTCATTACTCACTATGGAAATCGAGACCAATGGCGGGTCATCCGAGGAGGTCGAGTCGCACAGTTTGGAACAGCGCCGTCAAATCGCTCGAGATGTTGCCAAAGAAATGGTTGCACAAAAGGGCTTGGGTTCGCCAAAATCGAAGCATAACCAGTACTTGAGTGCTGCTCGCATCCTCCTTGACTACGGCGATGATATCATCGGAGCGATCGACATGTTCATTTCTGCAGAATGCTGGGGTGAAGCTCATCGTATTGCTGTTATGCACCATCGGAATGATCTGATAAAGAAATGCAAAGCTGCAGCAGTGGAATATGCCCATGTAGCGATGGATGACTTTCGTGATAAAACGTCCACTTTTGTTGAAACTACTTCACGATACAATGAAGTGTTGATAATGCGGAAAAAGAATGTCTTTGAGGAGGGCCCAACCCACAATAATGAAGCCGATGAAACTGGTAGCTTGTTTTCTGCCGCTTCCAACATGTCCAACATGAGTCTACAGAGCACATCAAGCACAACAAGTGGTATTTCGAGTATCATCAGTATCAAGTCCACCACTACCTTTACAATGACTGGAGAAGATGAGAGTAATCGACATCGATCAAAATTCAACAAAGGGAAAAAGCAAAAGGTCAAAAAAAAGAGGAAGGAAAGAAGTCGAATCAGACCGGGTAGTCAAGAAGAGCTGAACAGTCTGGTCTTCACAATGACAAGTTGTTGTCCAACTGTTGAGTTTGCCAACACTATTACGGAAACGATTCGATATCTGATTCAAGTTAATGAGCTAGTACTGGCCACTGAAGTCTTCAAAAGCTACAATGTCATGCGATACAAGATTTCACAAACTCAAAGCGAGCGCATCGAGGTGACGCGGGCTGAAAGGGTCGCTGCTGAAAAACGATCGAGGGTTGAAGGCGAGGCGAATCATGACGATTCTCATCTTTTGGTTGATATTCCTGTGGAAAAGGAAGTGGATGCGTTGTGTTGTGCCGAATTGGAACCAAGTCTTCAAGAGTTCTTCAATCACCTCCCAATTGCATAGCTTGTACTGAACAAGAGACAACGGAATCTTTAACCTTTCGCCGGTGGCAATAATCCCTTGATGCGAACCTTTTCCTCTCGGAAATAAGTCAGGTCTAACAACCCGGTGGGGGGATCAATCCATACTCGCCCCGCCTTGAGATCTACTTTGGGTACAATTTCAGGCACCATTGGGATCAATACCAAGTCTTTCGGCGTTCCAGGGGTGACTGACTGTGACTCGTGCTTGTTTTTGTTCAAAACGACCTCTAGCATATCTTGCCCCAAACCTGGAATAGAGCATAGTTCTTCTGCTAAGACAATTGCTCCAACAGTTCCGACAACATGATCGTTCCCAATAGCATTATCGCCATCATCAGATTGTAACAATACCACTTCTAGACCCACCAGGTCTGATAATATCAAATCACTCTCCTTCTTTACATGATCTTGTTGTGAGGCATAGTACAATGTTCCTCCCTTTAATTTCTCGGCTTCTTCTCGATCGTATACATCTTGCAATTGAATGAGGAACGAATCTGGTCCAGTACATTTCCCATTGGCCAAGAGAACCTTTCTCGGAGCTCTTTTTCTCAAAGATTTGTAGTGTAGTACCATTCCCGGAGTTGTCAATCGCTCGGGGAAATCGGTACATCCTTGGACTTTGTTCCAACCATGAACGCCATGAGGGCCTAGGACGGTACCAATTTCGACATAGCCAAAGGTGGTGGGATCGTAGGGATCGATATTTTCAATGTTTGGAAAAGTCAAGCGCTTGTCAGCATTGGGTGTGATGGGTTTGATTTTGGGTCGAGTGGTGGCCTCCTCCTTTTCCTGTTGAAGCTGTCGCAACTTTTCTTCGGATTCTCGAAGCAAGGCTTCGAATGGATCTACCGCACTTGGTTTCTCCACTTGGGAGAACTTGGCATATTTGTTAACTTTCTTCTTGGCAGATGAGGTAGTAGTAGGTGAGGAAGAAAAGACTGAATTTGTTTCCGAAGTTGGATTGTCCTTCTTTACGTTTCGTGACGAAGCGAGGAAAAGAGAAGAAACTCTCTTTACTCGACGACTCGACACTGGGGGAAGAAACCATGCCAGAGTTTGGGAACTGATGGCTGCAACCAACAGTAAAAGAAGCGGGTATAGACCTACAGCGTCTCGTTGCCAAACCCTTTTCATGGATTACTATCAGGTCCTTTACGAACTATCCAAGGTATTTCAAATGTCAATAATGATAAATCTGGTTGACGGTTCGGAAAAGAATTTTATATTTTACAGTTTTTATGGCATTCGTCAGTTGATGGAAGAGGCACGCTGCGGCAGACGGACGCACGAGTTTCTGTGAAGATATCATTAGAAATAGGTATATACATAATCTATGATATTCCTTACTGACTGAATTCAAATCGGCTTTTAATTCACAATGACGAAAGTGTGAATACATTTGTAACAGTCTACGCATATTCAGACCATCAGCAACGCCATACAGCTAATAATTACAGCTAATCATGTCAGCAACACCGCTTGTTATTTTGGCGGGAGGAATTGTGACGACTTGGGACAGTTTGAATGAATCAAACGAGCCATTCACTTTCTCTCCACAAAATGGATTTGCCCTTGCAGATGTCGCCTGGAATCACAATGGACAAGGTACGCGACGGAAACGCATTATTAACTTTGGGTCGCAATTTATGTAATGAATGTGGCTAACATGGATCATTGTCTCTTTTTCGCCAGTCATTGCTACTTGCTCAGCGCTTGCCACGGACCAAGAGATTCACAATAACATCGTGCTCAGCTCGGCAGTCACGGGAAATTCACTGGATTCCTTCCAACACAATGAGCAGTGGAAACGCCCAGCGGGTGCCGCTACATCACTGGCCTTTGGAGGAAAGTCCAGGTATCTTTGTATCGGAGACAGAACTGGAGCAGTCTGTTTATGGGATCTCAAAAAGAAAGTTCGTGTTCGTCAATTCTTTCACGATGATCAGCCATCACTCCAAGTATCATTGGATCCCACAGATACCTACGTGATAAGTCTTGCGTCACAAGCCTTCCGAACCTACAAGCTACGAGAAGGAGTTCCTGCTGCCTCTTGGAGTCCTGTTGGCAACTACAACTACACCAAGTACAACATATCATCACTCGAACCAAACCTTGCCGCCATCGGCACAGATGACGGCTCGTTACTTCTTTATGATATCACGAACGTGCAAAAGTCCGTTCCGTTCTTTTCTTTCAACCGACGACACAGGGGTTCAATTACAGGTGTGGCTTTTTCGTCGACGAACAATAAGTTACTTGCGTCGACATCAGAAGACGGAGTCCTTCAATTCTTTGACAAGGGATCGGGATCGTTGGTGGAACAACTTCCACGAGTAACAAGTGGCATTTCCACCTTTTCGCTCAATACTGATGGTCTCTCTTGTGCGGTTGGAACCATGGAAGGACAAGTGTTACTGTATGATCTTCGTCGGTCCGAGTCTGTCTTGGCTTCGTTACAAGCTCTGGACGCTGTAACCTGTGTCCGCTTTTCACCTCCACCCAAACAAAAGGATACCGAAACACCGGTGACTTTGAGCAAAGGTATTCAGTCCAATACGGATAGAAAGCAAATTGAGGATTTAAGAAGAGACCTGATTCGGGCAACTGAACCCCATTCCTTGACCGTAAATCAACGAAATTCGCTGACGCAACAACCTGCAGAGGGACCCCACATCTCAAGTGCTGGTATCTTCACCTCTAAACAGTCGCACAGGACTACTCAATCATCGTCATTCGCTTCGGAGGAACCTCATGCCACCTACCTTGGTCCAATCGACTCAAATCATGCGTCAAGAAGCATGAAGCACGTGTCACCCACCAATTCCTTTCCTAAGAGGAACGAAACATCAGCCTCCGGTCCGCGAAAGTCCACACAGACTTCGGACAATGTAATGTCATACGAAGCGCCTGGGAAGGACACTGCCAATAGCAGACAAGCATCTCCGAGAATCGGAACGGAACAAATTCGCCAGGCCGAAGGTGGCCCAAGTGTCGCGCCATCCAGCCACGTTACTGCGCCTCCACTATTTAACATTGACGATGTCAGGGATGTGGTACGCGACGAAGTTGAAAAGCTACAAGACGATCTTGAGGAGTCACTTCGCAATCTACATATGGATATGATACGACAGTTTCACCTACAGTCACAGGAACTCAACAATGCGCTGACATCGCAACTTGCAGCCATGGATCAATTGAGGGAAGAAAACCAGAAACTACGAGAAGAAAATGAATTCTTGAAGCGACATCACAACCAGAATTCCAGGAATGACCAAAAACGTCACCAGGGAAATGGAATGTTGTTCAGTAATTGACAACGCTACTTGTAGACTGTACCATGTACTTTTTAATGCAAAATGTTACTATGTGTGATGTCGTCTGCTGAGTACAAACACCGCGCTACGATGCAAATATCAAATAGCCGCAGATTCATTGTTTTCATGCCATCTAACTAACTTGGTGCAGCCCCAGGGTCGACTTCCACCTCAATATCTTCCAGAATCATGTCATCAAGAGGTTGGCCTGGCGCCACGAGAGGTAAGCACGGTGTTCGGTTGATACGAACGTGGAAAAGCACTGGTTCGTCGTCGTAATCAAAAAGAAATTCTCGCATCTTTTCTTCGATTTCTTCTTCACTGTCACAGAAAACAGATTTGATACCGAATGCCTTGGCAAGCGTTTGATAATCAGGGTTAATGTTGCGAACAGCTAACAAACGCTCATCGTGGAACAAACGTTGCCAGTATTCAACCATCATTTGACTTTCGTTATCCAGAATCATAATCTTGATTGGAATTCCTTGTTCAACCACAGTTTTCAGTTCGGTGAACGTCATGTTGAACGAACCATCTCCATCCACAGCAATCACCAACTTGCCGCAGTTTGCCAGTTTGGCTCCGATACAGTATCCTAGTGCAACACCCATTGTGCCCAAAGAGCCACTGCTCAGCATTTGTCGCGGTTTCGTCCACGTGATCAACTGCGCTGCAACCATTTGATGGATACCCACACCCGTAGTGAATATGGCATCATCCATCTTGCCTGCCGCCAAGATTTGTTTATTCATCTCCGTAACAACGCTTTGAGCTGACATCCTAGTCTTTCCATTAATGGTGGGGAATGTGGGGATCTTAACAGGATACTCAGCTTGTAATTTCTTCATTTTGGCAACCCATAGATCGGTCTCAGGGCTCAAGTCCGTTTGTTTGTCAAGCGCATCGTTCATTGTTTTCAAGAAATTCTTGGCAGTTGAATGTACAAAGAAATGAGGTTCAATCTGCTTCGCCATCTCTGTGATGCGGATATCAACGTGAATGATACCACCAACTCCCAACTCTGCAGCTTTTCTTGCTCCTGGTACGAAATCCGGCATTCTGCCGGTGATACGATCATCGAATCGAGATCCGATATTGATGATGAGGTCGGCCTCTTGCACCATAAAATTCGGCGTTGGGTGACCGTGCATACCCATCATATTCAAGGCAAGTTCATGCCTCTCGTCAAAGCAACCAAGGGCGTGCAGGGTTGTGGTGACGGGGATCCGCAGCTTTTCTGCGAAATACTTTAGTTCCTCTGCGCTGTCGTTGCATCCTTGTCCGGCAATGATGACAGGCTTCTTTGCTCGAGTGATGAAATTTAGCATATCGACAGTAACGCGATTCTTCATATCAAGATCACCTTCTTTGGTAATTGGTTTGGGTTCTCCTTTGAGAGCGTTGGTTGTCCAGATGACGCGATTTGTTGGGTGGTGATCCGCGTTAAATCCATCCTTCGACGACGAAACAGGAAGGAGTTTCATCTCTCCGTCTTCGTTCACCAACTCGAACGAAAGTCCCTTATTTTCATATCCCAAGCGTACAGCCTTGAAGATCTCGCCGTCTTCTCGAACGGCAGTTTCCAGGCTTGCCATGCCAATAGCATCCGTGGCAGCTTCTGGAAGTTTCGTCTCCGTGTATGATTGGATCATGGCAGGTGTAAGAACCTGGTTTTGGAGATCCTTGGGAAGATCCACGAACACAGGTCCTGGACGCCCGTTTCGAGCAACGTAAAATGCGTAGTCCATGACAAAGGGTACTTCCGCCGCAGACTTGATTTGATAGCTCCATTTCGTACACGGGGCTGTCATCTCAACAGCAGGTGCCGATTGAAAGGCATCCGGAGGTGCTGTCGTCGCAGCTTGTCCGCAAAGCACGACCATCGGAACTCCATCGCAGATCCCGTCCTGGAGAGGAGTAATAAGATTGGTCACACCAGGTCCCGACGTGGCAACGACCACACCAACAGGCTTGTGCTCGCCATTGATTGGCATCGATTTGGCATAGCCTTCTGCAATGTGGCCAGCTGATGATTCGTTAGAGTTGGTGATCCATCGGATGGGCGTTTTTCCAATGACCTTGTGGCGCGGGTTGTCAGGATGGAACTGATCGAGGAGGGGTAACACAGCACCCCCGGAGTATCCATTGACAACTTCCACTCCATTTTCAAGAAGCTTCATGTAGACAATGGCCGCTCCTGATAAGCCTTCGTATTTCTTCATGTATTGTGAAATATTCTCCTTGGTGTGGCGCAAAGCGTTGGCTTCGAGGACTTCTCGAGAAGGCTTTGGTGGAGCCTTTCCACTCGCCGTAATGATCTCAGCGACGTCTTTCGCAATGGCACCATTGCGGTCAAGTCCCTTGAATAAATCTTCATCTTTAACGGTGGTGCTACGTAAAGCGGTGCCTTGTGACCGAACTGCGAATTTATGTGATGGGGTGAACGCTGCGGCAGACGAAGCGCTGAGCAAGACGAAGAGAGCTGCCTTTTGGATCTTCATGCTTAATATTCACTTGTGGGGTCGGAAATTCCTTGTACAAGTAGTCTCAGGGTGGAAATGTTGAACCAAAATGAACAAGTGCGACTTGTATGGAACAAGTCTAATGCAAGCCAATTTAATGTTCTGATAGCAAGCGGCAGCGCCTACTTTTGGTTTGAACCTGGAAGCTTCGTGATCGGTTCAATGGACATGAGAAATTGCCGTACCTCCCTACGTGTGCGCGAAATGACAACGCGAAGGTCCAGCACAACCACAGAAAATCCACCAATCAGCGATCGGTATTATCTTTCGTCACCATTGTACTAGAAATTACGTAGGAAATCCTTGTTGTATGGAAGGGCGACATACATTGTGACTCTAAATCCGCTAATAGCGATAATCCGAAGCGGAATCCGAATGCTTGCTGCTAAACTGCAGTACCAAGACAAGGAAGGAAGTCTCTAGAAACCGACGACTGGATGCTTTCGTCATCACTGATGTGTCACCCGATTCGTTGATGGGCATCTCATCATCCCTGGATTGAAAATTCAACATCCAATCACGCATAGAACGAGTGATTCCCAAGATTCACTATCACTGCTGTTGCTGACAACGACGCGTTGCCCTTGAATTTGTTCTAAAGTAAAGTAAACGATGATCCGTCGATCTGCAGTGCTTTTGTCACAGGGAAGTCGAACCATTGTTCGAGATCCTAGAAAGGCTCGCCCGTTGCCAGCCACTGAGACACCCAATGTTCCGGCAAAGGTTATTGAGTCATCTGTTCCAGATCACCGTGTTCAAGTGCAGTCGCAAAGACTTCCTTTTGAACCAACGCAGACAAATCAGGAAAGCATCGGATCAAGCGTGGTATCCTATATGCTAGCTGGTGCAGGGATGGCAATCGGATTCACAATTGTTGGAGCAGTCTTCGGGGGGATTTAGGGGTATTGTGGCTGTTGAGACGCTTTTGGATCCAAACATGGTCCTTCATACATTTCGATCTACTGTTCGTTTCCCTTCGCGCAAGCAATTCTAGCTAACAAATTGGAATATAGGTATCACAATTGAAACTCTCCGATCAATTCTAGTTTCCAAGCGATAGTGATCGCCGTTTTATTTTCCCACCGCCTCCATGACTGCATGAAGAGATTCCGCCAAGGATACCAATTCGCAGCCTCCGTCGTAATCCACTTCCAGTTCTAAACATCCCCCAGGAAGATGGATCAGCCGGATGGCCCAGATAGCGATGAAAACCAAAACAACAACCACGAAGAACTTGAGAAAGCTACTTAACGGTTGCCGAAACGCGCCAAGGCTCGCCCATGCTCCTCTTTGTTACTGAGAAACAATTCGATGTAGCGATTGCCCATCGATTTGCGATGGAGCTCCATCGCACGCCTCGAGTCCTCCGGAGTTTCAAAGCCCACATATGCTTCTCCAGTGGCACGACCATCACTGCGATACGTGAGCACAATACTATCCATCACTGGATTGTATATTTCGAAGAATTTTGCAATATCTTCTTTTGCCGAGCTGAATGGGAGCCCTCTCATCCTGAGAAACCCAGTGTGTTCACCAACCTGAATACCACCACCAGTTCTCTTGAATTGTGCCGTTCCAGCCACGGCGTTGTTTCCTCGACCCGGACCTCCCAGTGCACTTCCACCACCTCGACCACCACCCGTCGAAATACCACCAACCAATCCTCCAGTCAATGATTCCGTGCCTCGAACCTGACGAGACTCGGAATTTACTGGCTGCGGTGGGTTCAGCGCTTGGATTGGAGTTGGCATCCCAACGCTGCCCCACACACTGCCTGAAGTATCTAACCCAATTATCTTTCTATCAGTATCACTTCCCCCAAGGATGCTTTCGCTGAGAGACAGCACTGTATCCCTTTGTTGATCTTGCCATTGCTGCTAACCAATAGTAAGAGACATCAGAACACCCACTTGAGACGATGTCAAGAAATTCTTTAAAATCTTCACCACCCGCGGACTTACCGAAGCGATAGCAGAGTAATATTCAGTACGGGAGCCTGGATATATCTCAACAAAATTTCTCCCAATAGTCTGACGGTCACTGCGGAAGTCATGGTGAGTAAATAAGTCTTACTTTTGCCTCGGTGAACCTTGCTAGTGGGATCCAGACATCAAACTCACCGTTGAAGGGCCATCTGGTAATCCATTGGATTAGCGAATATAACAAAAGCTTCACCGGACCCCATAAGAATAACATCAATTACCACCAACCCCTGAAATAGCACTAAAATATCCTCCAGCGTAGCATCAAACGGAAGACTCCTCAATCGAGCGCAAGGAAAAGGCCCAAGAACCGCCTCTAATGGATCGGTGGATGCCCCAAGGCCGGGAATCCCCGGGGGCAAAGGGACACCGTCCATATGGTGTTGCAATTGGTGCGGATACCTAAACCAGAACCGCAGCAGTCCCAAAAGGGATGTGAGAGGTAACGTAGGCAGAGAAAGATCTCTTTTGCAATCAAGTAATGCGATAAGGGACCTAGGCACAAAGACCGCGACATCGTTCGTCGGCCACGCTGCTGAAGCTTGATGCCGCCGGCCCGAAGCCGACGGGCGAAAGGAGATATTTGGAGCGCATTGAAAATCGTGTGAAAGAGATAAAGAGGGAGTTCGTCACGCTCCTTCGGTAAGGTCCTAAGTATATCTCAACGCACGCGCTCACCAAGCTTTTACGAAACATTGCAGGCTCACGAAGCACACGAAAAGGCATATCAAAATAAATCGACAGAGGATGCATGTGTCTGTCTGACCGGCGACCGACACCAACCACCCACAGCAAGCTGGACAGCGAATGGCCAGCCTCTTGTTAATCATCCTACCATGGTAAACTTACCCGTGACCTGGATGCATTTGATGATGATGCATCATCGCTTGCCCGCCCCATGATGGACCCATTGGATAGCCATATATTGGCTGTGGATGCATAGCATGTTGCCCCATCCCATGATGTTGTTGCAGCTGTTGTTCCTCTCGCCCCTCCATCGCGCTCGTCTTACATTGCTTTTAAACAGCCCAATACCATATTCCGAGCCTGTCCTCCTCTTCACACGTTGACTAATACCAGGTTTCTACGTGACGTGCGTTGAGTGCGTCGAACCTCTGTACATCCAGTACTTATCCTTCGCCCTGTGCTTCCGACATGCCAAAAGATTTGCGGTCCGTCAGCTGCTTGCCGGGTGCGCGCCAAGCGGGTCGTCGCCACCGGCCCATTTTTTATTGTTCCAGACCTGCTTCATCATGGACATGCCGACTCAACGGTCACCGGCTGGACTCCCTCGAAGCAGTAGACAGCGTGACGGATCAATGTACTAGGTACTTGTACAAGGTTCGACAGTACGCCGGGTGTCCAGAGAGTTGGTCTTTCTCGATTGATGACCGGGTTGACGCAATCGCTACTACCGAGGAGTGCATGAAAAGGCAACAAGGCCTGCGCCATGATTCTCCTATGACTTGTCATGGTAACTTTTGTGACCGACAGGCCGGCGATTGGTAGTGAAGGTCATTATCCTACCTTTACAGCAGGGAAAAGGCGTTCGCAATGAATTTATTGTAGACGATTTCGAGTAAATTACGATGCAGCTTGCTTCGTAGCGTCGTTCTTCTCGGCCTCGATGGAAATACAAGTTGCGTTCGTTTTTCTAGATTGAGGGAGGCACGGTGCAGAGCAAAGCAGCAGTGTTTGTAGTTACGAGAATAAAAATCTTGGCTATATACTCGAAAGTCAGCCATACTAACAAGAATATTCTACAGTACAGACTTAAGCTTCATCGTCTTGCCATCAGCGGCTGCTGCCTCGAATGCTCCTTGAGAGCTCACAACGGCTACAGAAGGTTGTTTTAGTGATTTCAAGCGCTCACCGAATGCCTTGAAATCTTCCGCTTTCGTGTCTAGAATCTGATTTCGATAATTTTGCCGGTAGTCTGCACTTTCATTGATCAACCATCGTTGCATTGCAGTGAATCCCTTTTGGTCGGGGCCAAGAGGACCATCCATGTCTCCAATAGTACCAATAATTGCCTGGGCTAGTGCATCGGGATCTGACTTGAGTTGATCGGCAGCTGCAAGGATCGCGTCAGCTGCAGCATCATAGACGTCGATGGTCTTGGCAAGGTTTGGATCACGATAACTTAGGAACGAGAAAAACCCGGAATACGGAGAAAATGTGCAGAATCCCCCATAGGCTCCACCCATGACACGAACGTGATCCCAAAGATATCCAGTTCGCAAGAAACGTGAGACTACCTGTGCGGCGCCAGTTACCGTCTCGCCCTCCTCGAACACAAGTCCACCTTTGCCAACGTACGACACTTGAGTAGGAACGACGAACCCTTCATCTTCGATGGGCGCAAACGTCTTCATCAGTTCCCTCACTCGCGGAACCCAAGGGTGTTCCACAGCATAGAAGTCAGGCAACTTCAGGCCGTCCGCTTTTCCAGGGAGCTCGTTGAGGAAAGAATCGATGGAAGGTTGCACTTTCTCAAGAACGTTGGAATCACCAGTGATATCCAGAATCATCCCATCCCGGCACGTGTCCGTATTCAAAAGGACGTTCCTCATGTTCTCAAGACGAGCCAAAAGACTCGGCCAATCCTCCTCGGCCTGCTGTAGCAGCTCCTTGATGGTCTCAAGCTGAGAAATACCTGACATCATTTCGTCAATGTATCCACCAACTCTGTATCGAGCCTTCAGTCTCATGTTCGCAGCTGAGTGGCCACTGCAAGTGATGCGTGAGTTATTTATCAGAGAAACAATGGCAATGTCGGCATCGACCTCTAAACTTACCTTCCTCGAATCCTGGATTCAGCACGTGATTTCTCTTCTTTCAACATTTCGATAATTCTGGTTTTGGAATCAAGGTTAGCGTCAGTCAAAATAAGTTTCATAAGAGAAAACAATTTTTCGGTCTTGTCACTGGTGGCTTTGCCCTTGATGATGAGCTTTGTTTGGAGGTGGTTTCCATCCAGAACCTTGCTAGGATCAGAACCAGCGGGATGAACTGCAGTTGTAAGTGTGCTCACATCAATGCCTCCCGTGTGAATTCCGATTTGACGCGAAAGAGCTACTTGATCGTACGGGCCAGCACCAGTCTCCATCAAGACTCGAGTGAAAAGTGGAATCAAGGGAATATCGTCAACCGATATGCCTGATAAGTCGACGGCAAGAACAGCGTAAGCAATACCGGAAGTCGATGCAAGTTCATGTCGTAGCACAGTTACGCCTGAACCATTTTCATTTTTCGAAACAGCAATGGGGTATTCCGTCATTTCCCTCTTGAGGTCCTTTAGCTCTAAAGCAGGGATCGTGGCTCTTTCTTCAGGTGAATCTTCGCTACCTTGTAATTCCTTCAATTTCTTTGTCGTTTCAATAATGCTTTCGAGTTTATCGTCCGAGAGGCTTTGCTTGATTGCAGCAAGACGATCTTGCTCTTCTTTCGTTTCTTCTGCTTCAAGAGTCTTTGATGGTACAAGTTCGACAGTTGTACGGTGAGTGTTGTTGATAATGAAATCCTTGATCAAATCTTGGAACACTTGCGAACCGGACTCGGCGATCTTTGCTTTTAGTTCAGCAAGGGGCTTTTCAAACTTCAAAGCTTCGGTAGGAGATTCATCATACAACCACTTGCTCATGGCACCAAGCATAAAGCTTAGACCCTTTGGAAAGGATCCAGTGTTGAATTCTCGAAGTTGAAATTCGACTGTGTTCATGCTCGAAGCAATGTCATCATCATCAAAACCCTCGGCAACAACCTTGTCAAGCGTGTCGTAAATGAGCTTTTCTACTTTGCCAACATCTTCTGCCTTGACACCCTTCAAACCAACAGAAAAGGTAGCCTGAAGCAACTCATCAGAAAGCCCACCCCCGACGATTGCTTCACCAAGGCCACTCTCAGTCAGAGTCTTGCGGAGGATCGAGGAAGTGGTTCCCATTAGAAGTCGGTCCATGATACCGATGGCAAGTTCTTCAAAAGAAGTAAAAGGTCTGTCATTCATGAGCCAGTTCACCATTACCATGTGCGTTTCGGGTTGATCAGGTCCAATGGGATAAGGATATTGTTCCTTCTTTGGTTCAGAGAATCTCTTTTTTTGCCATTCGATCACACTAGCAGGCTTGGCTTCGGGCAGAACGTCGAATTCGCGAAGGTATTCATCCATCAATTCAAGTCGAGTGTAGACATCGTCATCACCAGAAAAATAAATGCGGGAATTGCTTGGGTGGTAGAACTTTCCATGAAAGGCAGCAAACTGTTCAAACGACAAATCAGGAATAACTTTTGGGTCACCTCCACTGTCCACACCGTAGGTATTATCAGGGAAAATAGAACGTTGGGATGCACGGTTGAGCAGCGAGTCTGGGGAAGAATACACGCCTTTCATTTCATTGTAAACCACTCCTTTAAAGATAAGTGGGTCTTCCTTATTTTCCAATTCCAAATGCCATCCCTCTTGAGCATGAACCATAGGATCATTAATAGCCCTAGGGTGGAAAACTGCGTCAGTGTACACGTTGACCAAGTTATAAAAGTCTTTCTCGTTTTGACTGGCAACCACGTAGCAAGTTCTGTCGGGGTAGGTGAAGGCATTCAAGAATGTTTGTAATGAACCTTGCAGAAGCTGTACGAAGGGATCCTTGGTTTTGTACTTTCTACTTCCGCAGAGAACAGAGTGTTCCAGAATATGAGGTACACCCGTAGAATCCTCTGGTGGAGTCCTAAAAGTAATTCCAAAAACTTTGTTGTCGTCGTCATTTGCGACACTGAGCAACTCAGCCCCACTTTTCTTGTGTCGATATAGGGTAGTGGCTGCACCATACTCTTCAATAAAATCTTTACGGATCATTTCATACGCTGGGTGTTCCACATTCATGGCCTTGTCAATATCGGATGTGACTTCAGCCATGGTACTCATGGCCAGGTCAAACCCAGCGGTGCGGGATTGACGCGGGGCGAATGCAGGGTTTAGGGATGATGCTAGAGTGCTGCTTGCCCTTGTTCCAGTCGCCCGACCAGCAAAGGTGGCAAAAGAAAAGGCAGTCACTGCTCCTTTGCGGATGGACATTCCAAAAAAAGCCACCATAGCCATGGCAGATAATCGCCTGCAAAAAGTTTCCAAAGATTTGGTCAGAGATAGATTCCAAAAATGACATCTTCAATTGACAACGGGTTGCCATGGTTGTGATGGATCGTATTTCAACACAATTCTAACTCTAGGTTATTACGTCTGTAGCATTCATCAACAACTTACCTTAGAGAAGAAGTAGGTTGAGAAGACATGCAAACTACCGTATCTACTGTTGTCACAGTCAATCGGTGGAGCAGGCTGAGCGAGTGAGTTGCGAGGCTTCGTCGGACTTCTGCGCGAAATTCGACCGAGTCCCAGTCGGAAATTTTGTGACATGTCGTGTCTGCGCAAGATTTCCGAAGCCGTCGAGCGCTGCTGAGTAAGATATCCGTAACCGTGACCACCTCAGAACAACAGATGGGACGGGAATGCATCAGAATTTAGGAGTTGTACAATGGGATGAGCGGATGACGCCAAGAATCTGCATCACATGTTTGTGCCTCCGTTCCTTTCCGAGTTTGGATTCTTTGTACTAGTATTCAACTACTTTCACATACGTAAAGAGTTTAACAACATTGCATTATGGGTAGTTTACTTCACTACAAGCTACTACCAACGTTTGTAGAATTTAAAATTTCTACCGATAGAATGGTCTGAAGAGCAAGCTTCAACAGCGCACGACGATTCGACCCAAAATTGGATGACTAAGTTGTACTCGCCATTTTGTAAATCCTGGATATAGCACTCTGTCTTGGCAACATGGGTGGCTTTTCTTGATGTGATGACGGGCAGAAAGCCACCGCTAGTACCGTAGGTGACACCGACTTTGTCCCACTGGACAGACCGAACTGGAGGGGGAAGAACTTTGGCCAGCGTCTGGCCAATCAAATTCGTGTGGCCTTCATCGACGTACCAAATATTCACGCGCACGGAATAGGGGGAACTACAGAGTTTCCATGTAAATCTCTGTATTCTTGTAGGTAATACTCCTTGGTACCATTTGTTGCATATTGAATGTATGCATCGTGTACCTGGTAAAGCATTCCAATGCCTCTATCGGTAGTGGGTAGTACTTGTACCTGGTACTCTAGTGACTAATGACCATGAAATGTCAGTGAGTCCCTACATATTCACTAGCAAACCTTTCCGTTGCCATGCGCATACAAGGCTTCGATCACGTCGTCTTGCGTTGAATGTTCCGGTAACTTTGCTGCATTTGTATTGTTTCACTGTCCGTTGGCAAGGCTACGAAATCGACTTTACTCTTGCAACGGTTCGTCATGCTCTGTTCAAATACAATGAGTTGAAATATTTAAACCTCGGCAAACCAACCACATAATATCAATATCACAATATCACTCATATGTATCAATTTTTAACTGCTTAAACGACCGGAAATCTTAGATTTCCATGTGCCAAGTCGATTTGCACGAGAACCGCAATGCATCGAAATATATCCCCGTGTTTCTCCTCTTCGTGCCTATACTTAGTGCCCAGTATGGCGAACTCCTTGAAGCGTCGATTAATCGTTTCGTGGCGCGCCATGAGTGCGTCAAAGGTTCCACGCCGACCACGTGGCAAAGCATTCCTTGTGATTGCTGGGCCATTGCCACTGCGATATCCTGCGTCCGCTAAGTAGTATTCGTTGCCACGCAATCTTCTGTGCAGCCAGCTCCGAGCAATTCGCAGATCAGGCCACTCACCACAAACGAAAGGACCGTTGATGTGAACGATGGAGCACGTGGCAACACTAATTGCCACCTCATACCTGAGACCAGGGCGATTCAATTTATGACTCCTTCGAGCCGGATTAAATGGGACGTACTCAACAGTTTCGAAGTCGGTACCATCCACCGTCACTTTCGCCGCCCTTCCGTTGTCGTCCATAAGTCGGTTCTCCCAGCGAATCTGGGAACAGAGGATAATCGAGTCACAATAAGAATTTACGGTAAAGTACAAATACAAAATCACAAAGGACTTACATAATGCGGAGCCAAGCTCGAGATGGCGGAAATAGTAGGCCAGGTATATTTCCTGATGGTTTTACGATCCGCCTGCAAGATACAACATAAGCGTCGTTCCGTGGCATAAGTCAACAGAAAATACAATGTCCAGAGCAAGTGCTTTGGTTCATATCCTTCCGGGATCAAAGGGTGGTGGCGAATAGTGAGGAACAGATAAGCACAACGTTTGGGCGTATACTTAAAGTTGTAGCGAAATTTCTGAATGGTAGTTGTCAGTCGTGAACGATGGTCGATATGCAAGATCTTGCATCCGACCTGCAGGAATTCACGAGTCCGTTCGTGTAGAGCAGTGGCCATTTTGGGCCTCTTGGCGTCCAATGTATGCGGTTACTGTTGCCGTTTGTACCAGGTACGGAATTGTGACCAAAAAAATTGCCCCGTCAGTGGATGGTGCACCTGTTGGTCATCCAACGGACATTTTAGTGAAGGTTGGAGAATCATGTGAATGACTCTATCGGCTCATGAAAATTTTGGCGCGGTCATTGCAAGACTTGAAGATACGATCTGATGAACGTTGACGAACTCTGTCTCGGGATGACTTGCTTCGCTACGAATTTTGCTCGTTTCTCCGATTCTTTTAGGTAGCGAAATCAATCTTCCAATGAAAAGGGGTGGAAAGGTGGCGAGAGTGGCGAGGTCCCACGTGAAACGGATGACAAGGACAGGCATAGATTGCATACACGACATTAAATGTGAAGTATTCTTTGCATTCATTAAGGGTAGGACAATTTCTCGATGATCTCTGTAAGCATTTTACAACTTTTACAGACTTTTACAACATCGTGTACTCGGTCTGTAAAACGACTCGGTGGATTCGAAAATGGCGTTTCAGGTGGACTTTGATAGACCATTACTCCTTTGATACAAAACGGATATCAGATACAACAATCGTAAACGAAAGTGCTTGTCATTTTTTTTCGATTCGACTATCTGGTGTTTTCATTGACTTAGTCTACGACGAATAATTCAAACTGTAAATCAGCAAAATTTTGCTGTTTTCTATTTTACAGGCTTTTTCTACGTCGACCTCTGTTCTCATTATCCTTCCAATTCGCACACTCTTAATCGTAAACGAAAGTGCTTCTCTTTGGCTTTCGTTTACACGCATTATCGCTCTCGTTGCATACGATGCCATTGCAATATTCGCATTACAAGATGAGGCGTTTCGTGTAAAATGCATCGACTTTGTATTGTAAAGTTGTAAAGTTTTCCTGTAAAGTTGTAAATTTCGTGTAAAGTTGTGTAATCATTGTTACAAGTTTACAAGTTTGTACAATTTGTTACATTCGTTAATCAAACCGCAATCACATCATATGCCACCCGTCGCGCTGAGTGACATGATCGGAGTTTGCTTTCGAGTCAAGTCGGATTGTAACGAACGAGTCAAACCATCGGAACCCGCGGAGAAATACGTTCCGGATCCTGGAACGACTTGGAGTACATTCACTCCCAACACGTCAGCGAGTCGAAATCCGGTAACATTGAAGTTGCCATTTGGCTGCCTTCTGGAGTGGACTATGAGAATCTGAGTGTGACTGTCAATGATGACATGAAACACTTAAAGATCCATGTCTTGATGGATCGCATTTTCGAGAATGGCCTTGTTCCTCGCGGGCATGATCTCACCAAGGAAGAAAGAAACATGCACATTCGTGTCCATCATTGGAACACGTTGATCGATGAGTTGAAGACTAGTGATGGATTATTGCCCCGTTTTGCAGGCGAAATTGAACTCCCCGAGGAAGTGTGCTCCAAGAAGCCTGTACACAAGGCTGGTAAAGAAGCCCCTTGGGGTGCCAGGGTCCTACTAGTCGACTTGCTTGTAGAGGACTCGAAGCTCCCGTCCCATGGTACCAAACGTACATTCGACATGATCGAATTTGACATCGATGACGACGACCTCACACTTACCTCCAACAAGAAGTGACCAAGTTGAAGCACTTTGTCGGAAAAAATTGCATGTTACATAAAGACCATTCACTGTCAATGCGAGCAAAAGATACTTTATTTCATCTAGGTATCAGAGGGGCTTCATAAAAATTACTAGTATACACTATTATTCTGTTTATTCATACATACCAGTATGACTGGTAATACCATATATATATGGGTTCGGCCCCAATCAGTATGAACATTCCTCAAGTGGTACCAATTACTATACCTATAAGAATACAGAGATTTACATGGAAACTTCGTGTTTCCCCCTATTCCCACGACCCTCGAACCTCCACAAAATCATACGAGGACGACGATTTCGAACTGCCGTTTACCAGGTAATATTTGTATAGGGTCTACGGCAGTTGACATTGTGATTCTTGATATTTGATCGCCACCGAATGAACAAGAGACCATCAATATGTCATAGTTGGCATCAAATACAATTACGAGGTATGAAACAGAAAGGATGGCTCAATTTTTTGCTTGGAGTGTTGCTCGGATTGATGGCAAGACCAAGGGTAACCGGCTTCACCTACAACATTCGTCATGGACACGATCGACGCCTCACCCTGATCTACAGAGGCTGGGGAACAAGCATACAACTACTTTCGAATAAAGACAACAAAGATGAAACAAGACAAGAAGAGCCAAATTCGTCCTCTCCTCCACGTGAAGCCAAAATTTCCAAGGGGTTAGAAGAAGATATTGCCAAGAAATTTTCTCACAGCCGGGATCAAGCCATTTCCGCTTTATCGCAACCCACTTCTGCCTCCGAACAAAGAACCAATCCAAAAGAACGTGCAATGTCGAAGCTTTCATCACCGGAAGTCTACAATAATAAACAAAGAGCAAACAATAGAAAAAACAATAGTGACCGGTCCTCGCGTTATGGGAGACCGTATGCTAAAAGAGATTCTCTGCTTCCAAAGACGTCGGTTGGGTTTTCAAAGAATGGAATATCGAACGGCAAAAATAGCCGAGGAAGTTCACGAGATGAAGAGAATGCAGAGGACAACTCTCTCTTTTCTCTGCTCCCCCCTTCCTTGCTGCCACCACCTCTCAAGCCATCCGAATTTGGGTCGAAAAGCTCTGCCAACGAATCTATTGCTGAGGGCTTATCATCATGGGAGGATTTTCTAGGAGCAGGTTCTACTCCAAAAATCAGTCGCAGCGATGCTCGAAAGCAATATGGTAGAAGCAGGTCACCACAAGGAAGTTTTACACCTACCCGAAATAAGGAGTCATCCAAAGAGTCGTTTTCGGCTGTCGGTGGTGACAGCAGTCTACCGTCGATCGCAGACCTCTTTCCACCAGATTTTTCGACAGGAATAGGGAGAAACCAAGACATTTCAATCGATGATGACGATGACACAATTAGTGACGAGGCAGCGTCTCCTGCTCTTGACGGTGTCCTGCCAGTGAGCGACCTATTCTATCGGTCATCGCAAGCCTTGAGCGAAACAGAGGAGGCTTCTAGAGATGACGAAGAATTACCATTTTCAGCCGAACAAACTGACAGGTTGGCTACTGGCAACAGAATACGAGTCCGGCGAAATCAAGCCAAGGCAACCACATCTCTCACAACCAAGCCTGTCAAGAGAAGTCGAAGGTCCTCGTCTCCGCGAAAGATGGTCCGTCGAGGGATGGAAATGCTTGTTGGAGGTATTCCCATTAATGCGGATCCACCACAGCGATATGTGGACCTTTTGTATTGCCACAAAGAGGCACAGAAGGTAAATTGGTGTGAAGTCATAACCATGAATACGCGTGACTTTGGACCGTTGTTGCATGGATCAAGTGTTGGTTTGGTATCAAAGGTAGAGCATGGATTGTTTTGTGAGCACTTTGTTCATTATACAAGCAAGTGGGACGTTTGCCCGAAAGACCTAAGAACTATCGTTAAATCTTTCGGATCACAAATGAATGGCAAATTAGACAAAGATTTGGGCGAGGATTCCATCACTCTCCCTTCCAAGGATGAGAATAAAAGTCAATCAATGAACAACAACCCTGACATCGGAAGCGATCGAGATCCAAGTTACCAAGGGCGTGGATCAGGACCCAGTGAAAACGCAGCTCAAGGATTTGGAACGCTGACAAGCTACAGCAACACATCCCCAATAGATCCGGACGACGAAGAGTCCGAGTTACAGGCGAATCTAGGAGGAGAGTTGGTGTTCGCAATCGGTGTTACACGCGAGGAGCTTGAATCCGGCGATTCCCCATCAGAAGTCCCCGTTCTCGAGCGAGTTCTAGCGAGGGGAATTGCTGCCTCTACAGAGATCTCAGGCTTCAGCGTAGTGTTCACTAAATTGGTGTTGACTGACCTCGAGGATGGTTCAACATTGGTTACTGGTGAATTTCGGATAAATCTCAAAGATGTTGAATCGATGACATTTGGTGAGATGGAAAGGAAAGCCCACAGAATCAACTCTTCTCTCGCTCGAGCAATGGACGAAGGCGATATGCAATTGGCGATGGCAGCAGCGGCTCGAGAAGAGGTTTCATGGCCTGAAGCTGTAAGAAATCGCGTTGTGGAAGAATTTCTTTTTGACGATGACGACGGCGATGGACCCTGGGAGAGTAAAGACGACAGTGAAGGTGAAGACTTGATGGAGCTGGAAGGTGATGACGATGACACAATATATGAAAGGGTAGGGCTCAATTTTGCAGAAGATGCAGCAACTAAGGATGATGATGAAGCTGATACTCTTTTTGGTATTCCCGGAAGCGTTGAGTATTCCAAGGACGACATTTTTCTGGGCGGCGGAAACGATGGTGTTTTTTGGGACTACTCTGAGAAAAACGCTGAGAAGTCTCCCTATGGGGGATCCCTGGGATTGAGATTGGTTGAAGCAGTGGTTGAACGTGCGAAGCAGCGGCACCCGCGGGTGATAGCCATAGGTGATGTTCATGGTTGTATTGACGAGCTTCAGGAACTCCTGCGGCAATGTGATTATCGTCCAGGAGATCTTGTCGTATTCCTTGGTGATTTGGTCAGCAAAGGACCTGACAGTATTTCTGTTGTGCAGATGGCACGCGAAATTGGAGCAATTGGTGTTCGTGGCAATCACGATTTTGAGGTGATACGTTGGCACCAAGCGATAAAGAATGGAGTAGATCCTCCAGTCGTTGGATCTGAGCATTTTCACATAGCGTCTTGCCTTACAAAGGCTGACATGAAGTGGATGTACAGCCTTCCCTGGTACATCTCAAGTCGTGAACTTGGTGCCCTATTTGTTCATGCCGGTTTTGTTTCTGGTATTCGACTAGCCAAACAGAACCCGCGACTCATGATGAACATGCGTAGCATTCTCCCCGACGGGACTGTCACATCGAAATTTTTTAACAATTGGCCATGGGCAAGACTGTGGGATGGGCCACAGACCGTGTTATTTGGGCACGATGCCGATCGCGGGTTACAGCAATACGAACATGCAATAGGGTTGGATACTGGCTGTGTCTATGGTGGTCGACTAACGGCTTGTATTCTTCCTGAAAAGCGCCTTGTGAGTGTCAGTGCTAGACGAGAATACTACAAGTACCGTCGAAAGCACTATGATTGAAACGTGCCATACCAACGACCGGTAGGAACTAGTGATCTGTTGCGTCTACCATCACTGATTGGCATTTCCAATGTTTAACAGTAAATCTCAGGTGGACATTTGATGATTGAAACGTGTCATACCAACGACCGGTAGGAACTAGTGATCTGTTGCGTCTACCCTTCACTCATTGGCATTTCCAATGGTTTAAATCTCAGCTGGAAATTTGAGAGCTATACGTTGATGTTTGCCAAAGTATAGTCGTTGTTACGAATAGTTGACACGAGAGGGTAAGGAGAACAGATACAATAGTACAGGTACGTATTATGATGTTGTTCGATGACGTTGCTCGAGGAAAGTTGACTGTCGTAAGCTGCTTGATGACATCATCGGAATTCCGATGATCGAGAACGCACGCTGTCAAATATGACTCTGCTCGTGTCGCATAGTCGTGCACTCCGTCAAAGCAAGGACTCTACCGTTACTCGTTACCACCTGCTGGGCAATTACGAAACATTCCTATTGGATCATCGCTAAAAGAACATTGGGTGCGTTTGAATCTCCCTATGACCGCGAATCTGTCATCAGTCCCGCAGTAGAAGATTCGATTCCTCCGTAGGTCTCGTACGTTTGGCACCTTGGTCACTCGATAGCGCGACCCCGGATTCACTGAATCGCATGAGTCACTGTAGTGAGTTCCCTTTTTCTTCCTCTGTGCTATTGGTCAGAACCGAATCCTTTTCGAAATTCTTTCTTCGACATCACCTCAACCAACTCAAAATCGAAAAGAACAAGAAATCTGAGAAATCTGACGCTTTTGACACATATACTTCGATTCAATTTCCCAACTCATTCCTGACAACTGACCACACAAGCTTCAGTCCTTGAAGCCACAACTACTTACTCTATTCTCCTCAAACTCATTCATTGAATTATTTATTCTTATTTCAAGCTGTCACCTTTTAGAATTAATTTGTCACGACTATGATACAACCCTGTGCTGCAACTCAAAAGACTGAGATTCTCCATTCAATGGAAGAGTACGTTATTGTCCCGCAGCCGGATGAAATCCGCGACAATAATGTTTCTATTGGTGGGCGCGATGGGAGTGAAATCAATGATGACGATTCTTATGACTATTGTGAGGATGTATTTAGTCAAGATGAACGTTTTGCCGATAGTGACGACGATGATGACTCGGTCGTCTCCCGAATGTGTGACAATAAAGACAGTATTATTATTAGTGTCCCATCAGGTCTTATGAAAGACTTGGATGAGGCTCACGCTGCTGCCGCGCTAGCTCGGTTCTCTGACGTCTCGGAATTCGTGGAATCTGGCTCGGTGAGTACGAAGGACACGCCCGTTCAGGAGCCAGAAGAGTCTGTTAACGTTTCCATTCAGAAACCGATCATGGATGACACAAAATCCATGGAAGCACCAAAATCCAACATAAGAGTTGAGAGCAAAGCAGAAGCAGAGGCTGCTGCAATTGCAGCAAACAATCTGAGCAGAGCCTCCAACAAGAAGAGGCGAAAGAAGCTAAAGCTTATGAAGAAAGCTCAAGCAGCTGCCAATGCAGCTGAAGCATTAGCAGCACGTACTGCTGCTTTGTCAAAAATGCATCAAGCCAAGAAAGTCATTCCTGCCTCAACTTCGAGGACAACTTCCAGGAAAGTAGCAAATATTGCGGTGGCCTGTGCCCGTGAGACAATGGCAACTTATCGCCAAGAAGTTTTGTGCAGTTCGTTGAGCTGAACAAGCCCGTCCATGTGCTGATCAGGTTGGCTGTCACTGTTGGTTCCTTTCTTGCGCTGTGTAAAATGGTTACTGTGTTTCTGTCGCGCCGTTCAAGTTGACAGCAGTCGCCCACCGTCCCCCACGACGATGGTGCCCATTCTTCAATTCCGAAACTCAATAAAAATCAAAAAATGCAAGTGGTGCTTTTCGCAAACATCTCTATTACGCCAAACAAAAAAGAGAAAAAATTAACACCAAAACTTGATTCCTTCACTGAATACATGGATCACTCTTCGGTTGCCCACCGAGACGATCTAATGGATCTGTCATAAAAAAATTTTCCCCAATTTTCATGTCGATATGCTATAGAATAACCCGTAATAGAAGTTTAGCGAAAACTTTTTCCCTACAAGAGCAATCTATTCTATAGAAGACTGCTGCGTGGAACTCATCTGTTGTCGTCAGGAATCAACCATATAATACTTTCATCGCGATGTCTCAGAAATCACTACAACTCACAGTCAGTGAGCTTACACTTAGTTGTAACGTTTTCAATTGAGTTTATCTCATCAAACCAACAAATTAGGCGAGCCGAGATCTTTCTTTTATCATCATCAAAACCCGAAATGCATTATCCCAAAGTTCAGCACGGACTGGGTTCCTTGAAGCGAGTGCTCTGATGGTAGAATGGATAGATCAGGTCTGCTGCTTGTTTTCTGTCATCCTTTATGGGTCCATATACTTTCTGGGATCATTTTCTCTGCTTGGCTATAAACTATGGACATGAGTTGCAACGATCTCGATAGAAAGCATGTCTTTTTGCGTCGAGACCCATCATCGTCACTGTCGTCTCTTCTCTCTAGATGCATCAAACTTGGAAGTCATCACTATCATATTACTTGAATCCACCAAGGATGATGATTTGTCATATGTTGCTTGGGTCAAGAAAAGCTGTATCGGCAACGTGAGGTGGAGACACAACTGCTGGCGGGGTTTCGTACCACCCTTTGAGGTGTTGACCTTTGGTTGAGAATCAGCACTTTGAATTTTCCCCCAACATCGGGCAAGCCTATTCTTGTTTCACTACCCTAATCATCTAACTGTCGCCATGCCTCTCCATGCATTGGATCGCAGCCAGATTGACTGTATTCCTGGAGTCAAAGCAAAACATGTTCCTCTCCAGCCGATCCAATGCAATCAAACTCCGATTCATTCCAAGCATTGGATTGGATTGGACTAAAGCTAGTACACCAAACTAAGTGCGAGTCTGTTCTTGTGTCCTTGTAGTGCCGGGAAGAGTTGTGTAGCCCGTGGTTCGCGTCGCCGTAGGGTGCTACTGGTTGCTTTGTGTCTGTTTTCAGTGTTCATTCCTGTGCATGAGAGACTATCCTCGAAAAGATTGATAGACACTCATGGCAAACATTCACAACCAAAAAAGAAGAATGATGTTGTGCACCATGTATCCATGGACAAAATGTAACATCCTTTCAACCGTGGATGCTGTGTCACTCTTTTGTCATCACCATCCAATTCCCACCGTTAAATTTCTCTTCCCATTCCGTGTGAAAGGAGGATTAACTGTAAGTATTGTCCCTTGACTCGTGACCGCAACAAGCAAACGACCATTCTACCTGTTGTTTGAGTGAGAGGCTCTCCTTTGGAATGACAATTCACTTGTGGCCAAAGTTTGAAAGAACAATTCTAACAGTAAATTCTAACTGCATGTTGGATTCACCCTCCACGTTCAAGGTACGTATCTGGGTACTGCTTCAAAGTATACAAAAATCGCAACTCTGTATATACATATCCATGCCACCGACCCCAGCAACAACATCCAACATTTTACGCATCATCATCCAACATACAGTAACTTGTACCAGGTAATTGCCGGAGACTATTATTGTTCTAATAAGAACAAGACGATACAAGTACAAGTGTAGTGGGGATTAGTCCAAACAGGTTGCAAAGGGACGATACAGCCATGTCGAATACACGGAGCACTGAAGTTCCTCGTCGTGGAATTTACAACGACGTGGATATGAAGCAATTTATGGAATCTTCGACCAGGAAGGAACTCGTGTCCTTTGTCGAGGCGATGGGTAAATCCTGTGTATTGGGAGCTCGGCAAGCAGGGCAAGACTCGGATTTCGATCCTTCGAATCCACTCAATGGATTGCCACCCAGCATGGCGTGTCTACATGGTGCACTTCGACAGATGATAACATGGGTAGACGACTTCCCTCCCACCAACCCGGAATTGGCTCGCTTTGGGAATCCCGCGTTTCGTCAATGGCATGCAAGACTTTTAAGTCGCACCGACGCCATTGTAACAGCTATTTTGAAATGTCGGGATGCCGGCTTGTCCAATGAAGAGGCTTCTCAAGGAGGGTGGGATGCTGCAGCCGGAGTAGTCAGTGCCGTGGAAGATGAGGCCATCATACACGTGTCCTGTTACCTACACGATGCCTTTGGTCATGCGACACGACTGGATTATGGAACTGGCCATGAGTCCAGTTTTCTAGTGTTCTTGTTAGTTTTGTCCAAGGTAAAATGTCTGGGACCCGATGTGCCGCCACCAATATCCACGTTGCGATCAGTCACGTTGTCAATCTTTGATCAATACTTGAAAGTCACCCGACGTCTGCAAACAGATTATCGACTCGAGCCTGCGGGATCTCATGGAGTATGGGGTCTCGACGACTACCACTGTCTCCCGTTTTACTTTGGTGCTTGTCAACTACAGGCATTAAGTGAGTCTACGACACCGGGATTCGACGCCCTCACTCATCCAAGTGTTGTCAATCAACCGGATATGCTCCGAGAGTTTGGTGACAAGTTTCTGTACTTGGGATGTATCCGCTATATTCGAGAATTAAAGCAAGGCGTTCCATTCTTTGAGTCTTCCCCCATGTTGTATGACATCAGTCAAACTATGAACTCGTGGGACAAGGTCGCACGAGGAATGCTACGACTCTATCAAGGCGAAGTCATGGATAAACGACAAGTCGTCCAACACTTTGTTTTCTCCAAACTCTTTCCAATGACTTGGACACCTTCGCAGTTGACAGAACGACAGGCTCCGGTAGAGACATTTCGAGTAGAACCAAGCATGGCTGGATTGGGTCCCATCCCAGTCACTCGAGCTCCATGGGCTAGACCAGCAGGTGAAACTCCATCGGCCGGCATGTCCCCGACGCGGGCTCCTTGGGTGGACAGTGATGGGGTGGACGATAATCCCATGGCTCCCACAAGAGCACCCTGGGCCAAATAAGTTGTACATGGTGCGTGGTGTATATGCTTAATCAGAAATAATTTCTTAGCGGGATATCCTTAAACTATCCAAATGGCACATCATTTCTTGGTTTTCTTCTTCTTGTTGTTACTCTTCTTTTTCTTCTTTTCTTCCTCTGCTGCTTCTTCGGCCTCGATTTCACTGGCCATGGCAAGTGCAGCAGCTTCCTCCAACTCCTTCTTAGCATCTTCAGCCTTTTTACTGCCAAGCTGTATGGCCGCTCCCATGAATTTCTTCAAACTGGCATCGCTTGTTCGCGTAAGCTGATGGTTCTCGCCAAGAACGACGGAGAAAACCTGATAGGCACGTTTCTCGACTTCAACGGCTTGCTTGAATTCTTCCAATCCAGCATGGGCCGCGGCAGTGCTTTTGAATATCATTCCTTCCAAAAGACGATCTGCCGATTGCCGCGATGAGGCTTCTTGATAAAACTTCAACGCTGTACGGAGGTCGCCCAAGCCATGGTAAACCGTCCCAACCTTGTGATAGGCATTAGAAATTTCCACGTGGTAGGGACCTCCTAGAAGCTCCATCAAATAAATTGCAGCTCGGAGGTGCTTGACAGCCCTTGCAAGTTCCCCAGAACTCACCAACATTTGGAAGATGATTAGATGGGTTCCAATTACGTCGGGCGAATCGAACCCACCGATCTGCACTGCCAAACCCAACCCCTTTAGAGCGTTGGCAGCTCCATGGGCAGGTTCGCCTGCATCAAACAGAATTGAGGCCATCAAATCGAGACAACGGACTACGCCGGGATGGGCTGGAGCCTCCGTCACTCTCTGGTACAAACTACATGCCTCTTGGGCCAGGTCAAGTGCCCTAGACAGCGCCCGTCCGCTGTGTTGGATGTGGGCGGCTTCCAACGTGGCCCTGACATCCGGAAGCGAGATGTGCAATGGTGGAAGTCCACTGACGGTGCCTGAACCGCAAGCTACGAATCCTTCGCTATGAGCTGCCGAATGTTTCATCAAAGGAATAATGTCAATGATGTCGACTGGCGAGATGGGATATGAAGGCATCATCTGACTTCCGAAACCACCTATACTGCAGAGGCACTTGCCACCTAATTGATAGGACTTAGCTGCAAGGCGCACTCCAGTACGCTGACAAACGCGTCGCAGAAGAGCTGGGTACCTTGCTCGTGGGTTTTTCCCGGAACGATTGTAGAGAGTCAAGCTGTAGCGGAACCTTCGACCAACCTCGGCTTCAATGTCTTGCCAAACGTCAAATCGTCCTCTTACTGTTTTGCAAACTGCATCTCCGTCACCTCCGCCTTCATAATATGTAAGGCTTTGGTAATCATCCTCGTCTGGTTCGTTTGGTTCCCGCTTGCCTAGACGTTTCTCGGTTTGGGCAGCGGTCTCTTCACCGTCCGAAACAATGGCACTCAAGAAAGAGGCAACAGTTTGTGCGGGATTGAGTGCTGCTGTCCCGCCGTTTTCGGTCAGATACTTGTCTAGAACATGCTTGGCAGCACGAGCAACCATTTCACATTCAAGTAATTCTAACCAGTAGTGTGACAGGATCCTTCTGTCAAATTTATTGCTTTGCTTGAGCAAGTCTTCTCGTTTGCGATCATTTTCTTCTTCGATCTGTGCAAGTACAGCAAGTCGACCAAGATAGCGACAATTCACTCCATGTTGGTGTAAGAACTCAGTGAGACCCTTGCCATCGTGCGGTACTTGATGCCAGGATCCGTCTCGAATCTCACGAGTGATCCGAGGAAGCACTTCGTCCCAAAGAAATGCAGCGGCGTTTCGAGCCATTTCTTCGTCCTTCTTTATTTGTTCATGTAGTGTAGAATCAATCTCTTCCAAAGACTTGATGTCTGGCAAGAAGACATTCACGTTGAATCGAAGGGATTTCAGGTATTCGACGTCCTTTTCGTTCAGAGTAGTCTTCTTTTGATCGTCCTTTTGGGTCGATCCTTCGCCGTTCTCTCCTTGTTTGTCGTCTTTCTGTCCTGCTGTTGTGATGTCTCCAGTTTCCGCTTTCTCTGTTTCGCCTTTTGCGGATTCTGATGCTGCCGTGGCCTCTTTTTCTTTTTTTCGCTGAGATAACGAGCCATGAGGACCTGGGCGTAGTTGGTGATAAGTTCAGAGCGCAGAACAGCAAGAGTCCATTCATCATCTTCGATGTCTTTTGGGATTGCTGCACTTTTACCGTCGTCTTTCATCACACTTTCCCAAAATCCAGTACCACCTTTTGACGCTGGAATCCAATTAGCGTCTCGAGGCGTCAAACGAGTCATATCCAAAACATACCTACGCTGGTCGCTGCCTCGAATACCCTTTGCTTCGATGGGTGCACAAACCTCGATGGTGGGTCCCAAGTTTTCTGAATTCTTGCTGTCTTCTTTCTTTTCAATCATGAAAGGCAACGAAGCTCTTGCTGTTTCGATTTCTTTCATTCGTTGTTCAGATAATGGGTCACGTGGTAGAGGACGTGTAGCGATCATGAGACTTTTTCCTAGAGTATCTTCGAGAAGTTCGTGCATGTCTTTATCCCAGATGAGCGGAGACCCAGCCTCCACAGCTCCGTACAGCAGCGTGTGCGTCTTCTCCCCACTCAAGATGCCCGGGAGAATGCTTTGGCACACATATCTTGTTCCCAAATAATCGACCAAAACTGTAGCAAGTGTATACAATTGAATTCGCTCCATTCGATGCAAGACGCCAAGGCAATGTACATCGCGAGATGCGGATTTCCGGGCTGCCCTGTCCCCTTTCGCCAC
This sequence comes from Nitzschia palea, assembly GCA_019593585.1. NCBI lineage: Eukaryota > Bacillariophyta > Bacillariophyceae > Bacillariales > Bacillariaceae > Nitzschia > Nitzschia palea. The sequence goes on along the minus strand of SWEM01000026.1, from coordinate 58,535 downwards.
CTTGAAAGTTTCCACTCCAGCATCAACTGCTCGCGAGAAGAAGATATTGTTGTGAAGATAAACCTGAGACCGAGTAGGTTCGTTTGGATTCATTGGGCCGATCTGTCCTTCGCAAATTGCCTTGACACCCAGCAGAGCTGCTTCTCCGAAGTCGTTCAAGACCTTGTAAATGACCCGGGCTCGTTCGACTCGTTCCGGAAGGCTAGTGACGGGCATTTCTCTCGCACTTTGAAGCTCCTCATTCCAGTCTCTCAGCGTACCGCTGCGAATATCGATACCAAAATTATTGCCCAAGGTATCTTCTGTCCTGGCGATGTTGTATTGATGCGATTTATTTCTTGTCCACGCTGCTTCCTCGCTCTTGCCAACCTTCGGAATCGGAACCAACCATGATGGAGATTGAATGAGCGCATCGATGCCATCTGCTGCTGATGCTGTAGCTGGATTTAAATATCCCGAAAAATCACCACGAATGGCAACGCGAAAAAGCGATTGAAATGGGCCGTCTTCGTTCATTCGTGATGTCATTTCAGAACGCATTTTGGAGGCTTCAAGAGCGGCCTCCCATGCTTGGCGCAACGAATCGGAATACTGCAGCAAACAATCTAGGAGTTCATGGGAAAAGCAAGGTTGTGCTGCCGGTGCCGGGTCGAATTTAAAGTTGTTGTTTGTCGAGGTGGAACGATTCACGTAAAATCCTGTTGGAATGGCAGTGATATGAACGGACTCCGCAGCTCCAGGAGGGATAACTTCCAAGTATGCTAGATCGCCCACGAGTCGTCGGTTTGGCGGGGGAGGGTGGAACCCGCTAAATTTGACAGTGCACTGTACTCTGGTTTTCTCTTCGAGTTCATTCAGTTTTGGGATAGTTTCTCGCATGAGCTGCTCCGGTGGAATATCGTTCTTCTCTTCCTCTTCTTCGTCTGTTTTGCCATTATTCTTGGATTTTGCCTTTTTGCCCTTCTTTTTCGATTTTGCGCCATTTTCTTTTTGAGTTTGGCACTGGGATGCGTCGACGTCCTCGGCATACAATGCAGGATCTTCACCACACGCCAGATAGAAAAAGTCCTTGAGATTGGTTGTATTGGCTGCAACAGATGCCTGCTGGAACAATGGCATGTTCTGGGGCTGTCCTTTGGTCTCCTCTTTTTGATTTGACTTTTCTGGCGAGTCAGCCCCTTCAGGCTCAGCGTCAGGGGTTTCCCCATTTGCATCCGACCTCGCCTTAGATTCGGCTCCATCATCAAGGGAAACAGCGCTTGGGGCGTTTCCTTCTAAGAGCGATCTTAAACGAATAACGTGGTCTCTAATCAAAGCCATATCGTATCGCTCCAGAACGATGCGAATCGCCGATCCATCCTGAAGTCCAAGGGGCAACATAGCCTGCAGATCCCCGTAGTCATCTAGCACTCGTGTCGCTTCCTTGGCGACTGGATCCTCAGCGAGTGACATGACGGCTACGGGTACTGCTACCACGGCGTCACGACCAGTGTATGGCGAGATAGTAGGTCGATCAAAGTTGACGGTTGGTGGCTTCGGCGGTGGGTCCTCCAACGTGAAACGAAAATTGGTCAAATGGGCGTAGCCACAGACATCGCTGAGTGCCTGACGAATGGAAGAGACGGGTTCCTCGGAACGGATGGGAGGAAGAAGGACTGCATCTTCCTTAACTTGCGTTCCCAGCTTCTGGAGAGGCGGAAGGATGACAAGGTTTCTCAGAATCTGCCCGCCCGCGACCTCCCCAGCTTCCGCCCCTTTCTCCTCTTGAAGCTCTGGAACCTCTGTAGAAGAAGTTTCCGCTGGAGCTGCTACTTCCTCAGTCATGGTGTGAAGTGGCTGATTTGTCTTGGTCGACAACTCAAAATCATGAGCTTTCCGGTATTCTCATCATGTGTGGTCAGGATCTTTCGGCAAAGTCTGGTTCGCTGCGAGGAGGGCGAAGATCTTGGGGATGTCCGACTCTCCGGGCCTGCAGAAGGCCAAAGAACGTTCGATTTGTTGGACACAAATTATGCGAGCTCTGCTTTTGTTCCCATAAAGAGAGAGCGATTTCACCCCAAAGTTCGTTGGAAGCGGTTCCTATTTGTAACGTCTTTTACCGCCAAATGGACTATTCAAACTGTCGCCCGTAAAACTCTACGTTGTGGAGTCTGCTGCCCTACTGAACGACATCGGCAGCATCGAACTTCCTCACATTTTGTCGTTGCGGCATTGCATTATCTTGCGGCTTCTTGACAAGTATCAAAACAAAAACATACTCCACCATCCATCCAAGGAAAATGTTCATGAATAGACCACTTTTCGCCTTAGTAGCTCTAGCAGTGGCGTGCTCAGCGGCTGTCAAAGACACTCCTGACTACATGGGGGTGAGTCGAAAGGAAAATGCGGGATTGATGCTCTTCGATTATGTCTCGGAACTCAGATTTCTTTGCACTTGATTAAAAGGTTTTCAAAACTTCTTGTTACATCTCTTTAGAATGGCCACTTGACAACCCCTCTTTCACACAATACGTTGTCGAAGATGTGTTCACTATTGAGAATGCGACAGCCACTTACTTCTCAAACCTTTTGGCGGCACCGGGACTGAGCGCTTTCCAACCTCCCAATAAGTTCGTGGATGCCAGTGTCGCCATTCGACGACAAGAATTGTCTGGCAGAAATATGGTCACTGATGCCACCATCGATGTCTATCACGTAGGAAATGCAGGGATTGTGGACCTCTCAGACCTCCTCCGATTCGTAACTAACAAGAACACAACGGGCTCGAATGATTTTCTCGTTCTCGATTCTTTGATCGGAATGAGCGTCGAAGTTAGTATGGTATCCTTTTCAAATGCACAAGAGTCGTATGCGCTGGCCGGAGGCTTTGAGAATTTCTACATCGGCTCCAATCAAGACCAACAAAACCCACAGAAATATTCTGACAGTGAAAAGACGTTGATTGCCGTAACATCCATTCTTTCCTTCGCTCTGTTTGCCTTGTCCATTATTCTGATCTGGGTGGCTGGTGGTTGGCTAGCCCTCAGACACCAAGTCAGGGTATTGATACACAGAGAGGAAGAAAGAACGAGGATGTCAATCATGGCCATTCAGCAAAAGCCGACCCAAGATACTGAGGAAGATAACAGCCCACGAAAAGATGAAGGAACGGAGTTTACGAATCCCTCGGGTATCCTTGGAGGCAACCCATACTATGGCAAAACAACGAATACTAATACTTTTGACGGACTCGGAGTGAAAATGACTCCTTCGAGAAGACGTAAACCTGAAGAAGTCGAAAGCGAGATTGGAACCCCGATGAGCGAATACTCTGACTCTGGACGAATGCCGATAGGAATCCAATCAATGCGCAAGCTGCTTGCCAACCCCGCAGCTGATACTGACTTCGCGCTTGGAGCATACGGAACGAAGCGACTAAACTATGGAGAAGAATAGGTCATAGTGATCTAATGTGACCGAATAATCTGAGTTTCCCGGCGTGCTCGTACTGTTTACTATGTTTTTGGAGAATGGATTGTCCTTCACTGTGATTATGATTTCTTGATTTGGTCGTTTATTTACTTGCTTTGGCCACCTAAATCTATTGGTCGTTTGTATTATCCGTCTTTCCTTGTGCCCAGGCAGGCGCCTCGCCCGGTACCGTGTTGCCCCCAAAGAATTCGTCAACTGCCCTCAGATCGCGAAGCATCAGCAAGGATGCTAGGCGAGCAATCACCAGTCGTAACCCGTTGACAATTCGAATCCTTTCTTCTTTTGACCTTGCCTCGAATAGCTGGGACTCTTTTTGCGTTTGCACCACAAAGCTGCACTCCAAATTTGCATATGGATGGATCTTGCGGTCAATCTTCTCACATTCACGGACCCGACAGACGTCCAAAAGATCAATGGTTCCAGGATTCCTCAATGTCACGTTGAGGACTTTGCTGTGAATATTTTCTTCGAAAACAGGAACCCACGTCAACTTCGGAAGCAGAAAGGTACCATCGATAAGATAAATACCAGACTCGATCCAAACTTTGGAACAGAATGGAGCTCGGTTCTGATTACTTTTACTCTGGGATGGGTGCCAGAGAAGAGTCATCTTCTCATTTTTCATCATTTCGATGATTTCGCTCACCATTTCATCGTCGACTCGCCGCAGCTTGCGAAACAATGCGAAACGCGACATGGGTATTTCACTTAGTGCTTCTTTGGGTGGACTTGCACGCGTAGAGACGTTCTCAAGTTCAGCAAGTGCTCTGCGAGGACCCCGCTTCAAGGCCAATTCGCGAGCATCTTCTGGATCACTGTCATAGTACAGAATCTCCTCATCGTCATCACACGAGCTGGGCAATTCCATGTTGTCCACAACCATTTGAAGGAACTGCGAAGAATCTTGTTGTTGCCTTTTCGATATCAGTCCAGATTGTAGCCTTCGTCCAAAACGCCCTCCTCTTTCAATGTCATCATAAGAACTGACTACCTGTACGTAAGGTATCTTCTCATTGGATGAAACAACATTGAATGTCATTTGACGCCGCAGGCGGTTGAGTCGAGCTGCTTGAGCACCACGATTGCGAGATCGGTTCTGAAGACTCTTCCTCTTTTGCACTGGTGGCTTTCTTTCTTGTATCGTGGCTCTCCACATATCGTGTACTGAAAGTAGGTTGGCGGCAACACTAGTAGGAGCACCCAACACCCCTTTTATATAGTTTTCAGCCATCGTTTTCTGCTTGGCTATTTCATGGCGACTCTCTCTCGAATGCTGTTTCATCTCAAAGATACCCTTCATAGTATCAGTGAAATCTTTGAGGGTAGCCGTGCACACGTCGTCAGTACAAAACGGTCCGGCGGAAATGTCATTGACCCCAATGTTTGCCAATTCTACATCTTCGACAACCGTAAGCGCATTGGAATTGCAACCATCCAGAGGGTTGCACAGGGCTTGAGTGCCAATGTAATTTCCTTGTAGCGCACGTTCCGAGGTTTTGGGTGACCCCTCCATCGGGGACAAGTGACCACTGATTGCCAGACCGCAAAAAAGATCGTCCACGGACCACTTGGTGCCAGCAACCTCAATCGAGGTTTCTCGCTTCCCACTATCCTCAATCACTGTGATAGCGTATTCTGATGATCTATGTCTTTCATCATCCGAATCAGATGTTGTGCCTCGTTCGTCGTCGTAAATTACACGGTCTCTCATTTCGGCTTCAATAGCAGCTTCCGGACCATCATTTGGCAAATCAAAATCAAAATAGACTGCGGCATTACCTGCTATATCCTCAGCCTTGTCCTCGGCCAGTCTAGTAGACTCGTCTCCTTTTTCATGTGATCTCCCTGATCCTTTCAAAGCAGTTGAACTCGATCTAGAATTCCTGTCCCGAACATCTTGTAGTTGCGGAGAAATTGAAAATCTTCGACGGCGATTGTCAGAGGGGATTTTGGTCACTTCGAGGACCGACTTGATTCCTGCAATGATGAGATCTCTTTCTGCTGGAGTTTCTGCGTCAAAGTTGAATGTATTGGATTCCCCCATTGGCTTTCTCATCGCGATGGAAAAACTCTTGACCTGCCTCGGAGTTGGGCTGAATTTTCGTGATTGCTTTTCCCTGCCAACTTCAAGTCTGGTAATGTCAGTCACCTTTAACAAAATATCTGCAAAGTTTGATTTCAGACCATCGTTTTCATTGTCGCTTGAGCTTTCCTCGCGAGGACGAATTCGGAGGTGAGTTTTTTCCGGGGTAACATCGAGTATCATAAGTCTTTTTTGTCCATCGTCTGCCAGTAACGTCTAGAAGAAAAGAAGAACTTTAGCGACATGGAAAGAAATGATACAACTTAAATGAAATCAGCACACTTACCACGCTGTAACCCGATTCCAGTTTCTTGGTTAGACCCGACGAATGGACTTTGGTGGCATGCAGAGGAGGCCCGGCTACCGGGCGTTGACGATTCATAGACTTTCTCAAATCATCTTTGGAGAGCGGATTCAAGAATGTTGGACTTGGTACTGCAAGGGGACTTGGTGACCCTTTGGATCGATTCCCAGACGTCGACAAGGGTCTCGCAAAGCCTCTGCGCTCTGTACTGGTCGGAGTCCAACGTTCTGTATCGATTGGTCCAAGTTCCACCTTGTTCCTTCGGCTCGGCAAGGAAGATGTTGCTTTTCTTCTAGGTGTCAACTGAAACTTTTCATCCGGAATCTCCAGCAACAACTGCTCCGAGTCCCCAACATTTACGATTCCACCACAAAGGTTCATGACCTCTACGATAGCAGTGCCCAAGTTCAATAAGAAGAATAGAGAGAAACCGCGAAGTGTAAAAACAGCTCAAGAGAAAATTTTCATCACAGGTAAGGTGACAGTACTCTGTCCCTTTATCTTCCCGTGACGATATGGCCAGGCAAGCGATTTGTTGGAAGCTATCGCGAGACAAACACGTCGCTAAGTGTGACGGGAACTGGCCGTAGTGAAATTGTGAAGAGGATTTTGCGATAATTGGAGTCGCCCACTACAAAAGCCGTTAAAAAGACGGCACCGGACTTAAATAAAAAGCGCGTGAAGTGCCCGCTCGTCTAAATGATCCATTGAGCATGGAGGATTGTATATATACATTCACTAATTTTTGTATAAAGCTAGACGAATTGACGTGACAATCCGCCCCTTGCCGCCAAACATTGCAACATATGAACGTCTTACATTATGTATCATAAATAGGTTAATTCATATTATTTTCCCAAATCTACGAAGTGTTTTACCTCGTTTCCAGATCCTCCTCTCCTCCTCTGCTGACTGTTTATTCGAACAGGCACTTTGACAGTAAGACTCTCCTTGCAAGCCCTAGCACAATCAATCAAAGCAAAAAGTCACCTTGTTTGTGTACAGGTTTCTTTGCTCGATTTTGTTTGTAGCAGGTAACACAACTGCTCTCAGGGTGCAAAAAGGAACTCTGAAAGCTAAGGTGAAATGAGTGGATCTTTCTGGATTTTCTCGATGATTCTTGCAACATGGCCGATTAGATCGTCGTCGTTTTCTTCATTTTCCGCAATGTTGGGATCCTTACAAGGGAGATTTACGGGGCCCAACTGCTAGACATGCAACATTACGGGGAGGAAAAGAAACCATTTCTTTAAAGGCAGATGACATCCAGTTTCAACTACACTCTTCCATGTCCGAGATACCCAGCGACAAATGGGACTGTTGTTTGGTGAATGATGACAATGCTTCACCATTCATGCAGCACTCATGGATACGATGTCTTGAAGAATCAAAGTGTGTGTCCAAGGAGACAGGGTGGATGCCTCAGCACATATCCATTCTGATCCATGGGAAACCCTGGTGTGGGTTTGTTCCAATGTACGTCAAATCTCACTCCATGGGAGAATTCATTTTTGATAGTGGCTGGGCAGACGCAGCCATCGCCAATGGTATAGACTATTATCCGAAGCTTTTGGTTGCCGTTCCGTTTACTCCAGTTTCTGGAACCAAGATACTTCTCAATCCAAAGTTTCGAGACAAACTCTCGAGAGCAAGTATGTCGACGCTACGAAGAACTGTGGCAACATTTTTGAAGCAAATAGCACGTACCAACAACCTGTCTAGTGTACACATCAATTTTTTAATCGAAGACGAAGCCAGCGACGTCGCTGGTGAAGCGAACCGGGAGAAAATGAATGACAGCAACATACAACAAACATTCAAAACCATCATGAAAAGGTTTCAACAAGGGGACATAGATGACGGGTACATCAGAAGGACCTCTTTACAATACCACTGGTCTAATTCCAACCCAGCCAACGATGGGAAACCATATGCTGATTTCGAAGATTTCCTCTCTTGTTTCAAGAGTAAACGAAGAATAGCAATCCGGAGAGAGCGTGCCAAAGTACAAGTGGACGATGAGATAAGAATAGACGTCGTCGTTGGAAGGGACATATTGAAGTACGATGGATTGGTTGATCGAATGTTCCAAATCTACCTTTCAACAGTCAATAAAATCTTCTGGGGACGACAGTATCTCTCGCTAGAATTTTTTCAGTTGCTGGCCAACAGTGACTTTCTAGACAATTTGTGCTTTTTGTGCGCAAGGCCAAAATCGTCGGGGGAAACCTTGTCTTCTGCTGACGTGATCGCTGGCACTCTTAATATTGTGAAGAATGGAGTCTTTTACGGGAGATACTGGGGTTGTCTCGAAGAAATCAAGAACCTTCACTTTGAGACATGCTATTGGGCACCGATTGAGTATTGTATAAAAAGTGGGTTGAAGCGAATGGAGCCAGGAGCTGGTGGGGGAGGTAAGCACAACAACGAGACCCTTACATAGCAAAGCTGCGTCGCCCTCACACCTATGTCCGTGCTTTCCTGTCGTGGCTCAGACTACAAATGGGCAAGAGGCTTTGATCCATCAATGATTCATTCAGCTCACTATATCACCCATCCAGGCTTGCGGCAGGCTGTGACCCAATCAGTTAACTTTGAGAATGAGACGAATCTCGAACTGTATGAGTTTTTGTTCAAGAATAGTGTGATCGGGAACAGATCGACGATCGAGGGCCGTGGGATTTCGTGAGTCCCGCAAAAGGTATCATTTGGTTGATATTGCTTCGACTATCAACCCGACTGCAACCGGACTGCTGAGCCAAGAGAGCTTAGAGGGCATTGTTGCCCGTATTGACAATTGAAACTGCAGGTAGCCTGTGTCTCCAGAATCCCAAGTAACGACTCAACCCATGCTGGCTCAAATAAATCATGAACAGTCCAACGGTAAGCTATCATGAGGCGTTTCCAGCTTGTCCAGTAGTAGTGTTACAAGGATCTCTGTCCTACTTTCCACCAGGGCAGACCAACTCGATCACTAAAATCTAGAAGGTACCTTGTACTTGTTTTATCGTACTTTTCCCGTAGCCACATCATTTCCCAGCATACTACGGAGAAAATCACAATCCAAAATCGAACCATGGCAACCAATGTTCCTTTCGGATTACATTCGCTCGACAAGGAGTTTCGCTTCTTGTCCATAAGCATACCGATCGGATCGCCCCAGGTAATAATTGTGACTTTGAATAGACCGCAAAAGCGAAATGCGATTTCAGCAGCAATGTGGAAAGAGATTGGTGCAGCATTCTCTGTCATTGGACGTATGGGGGATGATTGCCGGTGCGTCATCATTAAAGGAGAAGGCAAGGCATTCAGTGCGGGGCTTGATATTTCAGATCCATCGATACTCATGGAGGGCAAGGAGGGGTCCGATGATCCCGCACGAAGGGGAATATCATTTCTTCCAAAGATTCTGGAAATGCAACGTTGTCTCACCGCTATAGAAGAATGTCCTGTTCCTGTCATAGCTGCGATTCATGGTAACTGCATCGGTGCAGGCGTAGATCTGGCTACATGCTGCGATATCCGATTGGCACAAAGAGGTTCCATATTCTCAGTCCGAGAAGTGCAACTCGGACTTGCTGCTGACGTTGGAACACTGCAACGACTTCCAAAGATTACTGGAAATGATTCTAGAATAAGAGAGCTATGCTACACGGGGAACTATTTCGATTGCAACGAAGCCATGAGCATCGGCCTTGTTAGTCGTGTGTGTGAAGATGTTTTCAAAGACGCCATTGAACTGGCAAGCCAAATAGCTGCTAACAGTCCCGTCGCAGTCATGGGAACCAAGAGATCTTTACTTTTTTCAAGGGACCATACTGTTGCCGAAGGCCTAGAACACGTTGCTACTCACAACGCCTTGGCCCTGATGACATCGGATATTCCAAGTTCTTTCATGGCGATGGCCAATAAAGAGAAGGCGAATTTTACTTCGTTACTTCCTGCTTCGCGATTGTAGACGCTGATTGTTCTATAGTATGGCTGGCTGGGCAAACAATCCAGGAGTCGCTAACGCGTCTTCCATTTCCTCGTCTTGCTCTGTTGTTGTATCTTCTGGATATAGCAACCGAAGCGCTGGAGTTATCTTTGAAGCGGCGACCAGATTTCGTTGAGTCAATTTCATATAGTCGAAAGCGAACACGATTGGAATATCAGAAGCAGAAGTCAGATCATCGTTCCTAGACACTGGAGGAATTTTCGGAAACCGCTGAGAGAAATGTGTAAGAACCACGGACTTGGCTTTCATCAGCGATGCCACATGCAGGGCTTCACCAACGGTCGAGTGACGTTTCAATGCGGCCTCAGCTTCCATCCCGTCCGTAAAGGTAGCTTCATGAATTAGAAGATCCGCGTTCAAGCAAGCTTCTGCAAAGTTTCGTGAAGGCCGGCAATCTCCACTATAGGCCAAAGTTCCAAAGGGTGTACCACGTAATTCCACAGCATACGAGTGAGCGCAATGGCGAACGGGAATCGCCAAAATACTCGTTATCCCAAGTTCTGCACGTAGGCGGTCGTGGGTTGTCATGTTTTGATGGTGCCTTTCCGCCGAAATCCTACCTGGTTGACGCATAGTCGAAATGTCGTCACAGTCCATATGAACATAGCTATCAAGAATGTGGGGGTCCACAAGTTTGTACTCTTCTAAGAAGTCTTTCAAATTCGTGGGCGCAATTATCATAATCGGTTCCACTTGGCCATGCAACAACTGCTTCCTTTCGGCCAACAGTCGGAGGATACCCAAATGATGGTCAGCATGCGGATGCGATATCCAAACTGCTCGAATGCTTCTCAGGACCTCTTTTGGGCGTTTGCCATGCTTGGCGCGAAAAAGTTGCCCAACTGTCCCCTCGCCGGCGTCCAGAAGCATAGCGTTTCCATTTGACGTTTGCATGTATATACCAGAAACGTTACGATACTTGCACGGGATAGCGGAGCCAGTTCCAGTAAAAATGATTTCGCCACACTCGGTCTCGATCCCTGGCGCCACGAGCTGATTGCTGACCTCGACAGCACCAGAGGCCTCCAAGATGTCGAGCATCGATTTTTCGGCGTGGATTTGATGTTCAGCATTCTTGTTATGGCTGTGAAAGCCCTTCTTGGATCTTGGAATAATCGTGTATTCAAGCAGGGGAACAGCTTTGGTGACTCTCGATCCATGCTCTACATTCTCAGCTACCGGCACAGGTGGCGCAACAAAAATATCACTGGAGAGGCGTGAACGACAAATTGCCCCAGCACTGGATGAGTGGAATGGGGTACCGGGATCGTCTTCCGCACTGGCAGGCATATCAGCATCAAGGAATATGTGTTGGACATCTTCACCGATGCTTTCTCTCCAGGTAACGCACTGCTGAGAATCAAAGTTCTCTCTGGTTGTGATGTGTACCAATAGCTCAAGCGTAGGAGAATCGACTCCGGGCGGAACGTTGTTGGGAAGGAGTTCGCAGAGAGATTCAGATTGCTGTAGCTGCTCCAGTGTCATAGGGTCAGGGTAATATAAGACTGCCACAGCCAACCCAGGCAGGCCCTGTTCAACAACTTCGCTACTTTCGATCGTTTGTTCCACCCCTGAAGAAGGATGTACAAACGTCACAGCCTTTCCTGCTTTCAACTGCCCGTACAAGGGACCAGGTGGTATGCCAAGTTCCTTGGCTTTTTGGACCAAGAACTTGCCTTGCACCGGGGGTGTGATGAAAAGGTAAGAAAGCGTTGTCTGATGAGACCCACCATCGCAAACCATCGATTTGACATAAAAATCTTCGGTATGACTTTTGTTGCTGTCACCCTTTGAGGTTTTTCGGCGTTTCATCTTGTTGGAAGTATGACCCGGTTCTCGTTGGCTCTGTTCTCCGACGTGGACTCTTATTTCAAATGCCTCTCTCCTCATGAAGTGACGTAGCGAATGGATGAATGAATCGATTCCTTTCGGGCCCATTATGTCGAGGCCAGGATTGTTGTCGATGGGACAGATTGGTCGCTTGGGAGCTTTGGCAGTAGTTGAGGAATTCTTCGCTTCAGCTGCTTGTTTGGCACTCGAAACAGCAGCAGTAGCCATGACGTCCGCGGAAGTAAGGATGATCCCCGGCAACCCTGCCAATGTGGAATGAGACAGATGGGTCACACATACTCGATGAACGGTCGACAGTTTTTGACCAAATTCCAAAAAGATTCGCTGACAACCCTCTCCACAGTTGATTAGAGTTTTGTTTCCGCTTGGCGCGACAAGAAGGATAGACGGCGATGAATCCACCGTCGTTGTCGACAAAATCCGCACCGAATAACTCATCTCAAATGGTCGTCAATCATCTGCGAACCACAATCGTGCAAATGGTAAGGGTATCAAGTATCAAATGGTTCGATGTTCGATCACGTTTGTTCACAGGTTATGTACCCAATAACCGTTACATAACGGTATTTTGCAAGGCTGAAAGTATACCAACCCTGGCATGCTGATGAAGTGGTACGACTACGGTAGTAGGTACCGGTAGAAAATTGACCGTAGTAGTGAAAATATAACGTTAGTACCATGTACTACGGTAGAACTACGTAGAAGTTGATCACTCGACCTTGAGACCAACAGAAAAGACCATGCAACTGGTGAAGTGAGTACCTGTATTGATATGATAGTTGATGGTCGTCCCCTGGTGTCATTGCAACGCAGATCGTTGTGGTCAAAAGGGGGAGCAACTCAAAACTGAGTTGGGATAGGTCACCAGATTATATGCTTTGCCGAGTCACTTGATCTCACTCCCTGCGTAATATAAGAATCTTTAGGGACCAAGCAATGAAGACATCCAGATGATTATCAAAGCTTTCCAAAATTTCGATTACTTCGAACACGAATCATCAAAATTGCACCTTTGCAGTTGATGTGGAGACCTAACAATGTCGACGCAAAGTTCGTGATCGCAATCATATAGTATTTCCGACTATAGCTCAAAAATTGTCCAGGTGTGCATCGTCGTCGACGACACCATCCCATTCCCAATCGATTCCTTCTTTGGCGGAGCCATCTATCTCTTTTTGTGGAATCAGTTGACCATTAATTAACAATTGTTGCGAGACTGAAAAGGAATCGAGCGGCGAAAGCAATAGATTGGGAATATCAAGGAATGACGGATCACCTCCCATACCTTCAATTTCATCCAATAAATTTACATCATCGCTGAGCAGGAACTTGTCCTCTTGAAGTGAACCTTTGGTATCCCCAAGTGTTTCAAGCATGACAATTGTCTCAGAAATCTCATCTTGAACCAAGTGTGATGGATTGGGTAAAACCAGGAACGATGGATCACCTCCCATTTCTTCAATTTCATCTAACATATTTGGATCATTGTTAATGGCCGCTTTGTCCCCTCCATCGAGCCTTGTGCTACTCCTGGGTCGCTGTAGTACATTTGTTGTCTTGGAAGCCTCGTGTCGAGAACTGCGTGATGGATAGGGTACATCCAGGAACGATGGATCACCTCCCATGCCTTCAATTTCATCCAGCAAATTTTCATCATGGTTCATGGCTTGTTCATCATCTCCGTCGCGACTAGTGATATGTCCGTGTTGTTGTATGATACTAGTTCTCTTTGAAGCCTCGTTTCGAGCAAAGCGCGAGGAATGGGATACATCCAGGAATGACGGATCACTCCCATTGCTTCAATTTCATCCAGTAAACTTGCATCATCGTCAAAGTCTCGTTCGTCACCTTTCTTGGAAGCCTTGTTGAGCGCCACTTGCGGTGGCGCGGGAATATCCAGGAAGAATGGATCCCCTCCCATTGCTTCAATTTCATCCAGCAGATTTGTATCATCGTTCGCAGTCCATTGGTCTTCCCTATTGGAATTTGCGGTACTTCCAAGACGTTCCAAGATCCTCTGCGTTGCAGAAGGCTCGTCGTCAGCCAAAGAGGATAATTGTAGGAAAAACATCCATGGGTGAAAGATCCTTTTCTTTTTCCATTTTCCTGTCAAAATGTGTAGTGCGATCAATTTGATCATCACTCCAATAGTCGGTCACGTCGTTTTTCACTGAAAGTCGTTCATCGACAGTGGTGTCTCTCTCTTTCATGGTTGGATCCCCGATGTTGTTGTCCACAACAAGGAAGAATGGATCCCCTCCCAATGCTAGAATTTCATCGACTACCTCCTCGTCCTTTTTGGCAGCCTCTTTGGTGATTCCTTCATCCCTGTTCCTCCATTCTCGAGTGTTTTTTTGACCATCGATCCTACTCAAGACTCCACTATCAGTCAAGTCCATTAGTAATCCAAACTGCATATTCTCATTGTTGGGGAAAACCTCATCCTGGGATTCTAGTATCTCATCATCACTGTCAGTGTCTGCATCCAGGAAAAAGGGATCACCGCCCAATGCCTCAATTTCTTCTATCTGTCTCGAGACGAGAAATTGTGATGACGGCCGGATGGTAGTGGTTGGTTGGAATTGGTCCGTTGTTCTCTTGTTGTCGTCATCACCCAAAGGCCCATCATTCTTGGATCGAAGGATTAAGGTTCTACGAACAAATGCATTCCTGACAACCAGAGCCTGACCACCAAAGCCTTGAGCAAGGTGGATGATGTGAAAGAAAAGTTGGAAACAATCCACACCTTTCAAGGCCACCATGTTCTTGTTTGGTTCTAGGAACACTGGTTCTGGGTGCTGGGTACCTGGAGTCGGAGCACAGCTATACTGTGTCAGAACAATTGAGTAGAGAGTGTAGGAGTACAAGTACCAGGTACTGGTGGCAGTTCTCGAAAGAGTAGTTCGTTGTTCGTTGCTTGCTCAAGGACTCCTTTCTTTTTAGAAAATCATGTCGTACGTGTGCCAACAAAAGAGTATCGAGCCAGATAAACGAAATGACTAGTTCGACCACCCTCCACAAATTGCCTCCACCACTCGCCGGCTCGGACACATAAAATCTCACACATCATCACAAAGTGTGGCCTTGATATCGACAAACACTAGAGAGAGAAGTGGGCAATCCACTTTCGGCACAAGTACTTGTAGAGACACAGGATTGACTCTGAACAACGAGTGTGTCAACCATGACGAATCCCTTTGCTCGGTTCGTCCATGAATCCCCTTTGTCTTCTATATGTCATGACCCCGAAATCAGTTTGGCATCCAACGCCATTCGAGAGTACTTTGGTCCCATGGTGCAATTAGTGGCCGATGGATTGCACTCACGGGGAGGCTCGTCGACGCTACCTCAACTCCTCCACATTATACAAACCAAGTCTCACAAAAAGACCTTGACTGGAAACGCCAAGGCTCAAAGCCGCACCAAGGAACGCAATGAAATTCTAAGAGTAACCAAACTCAAGTCGGTATCGTCACGTGATGGACCATCCACTGCGGCAGTCCGAGCCGCACTCCTCGTACTCATTCAACACTCCATTGTTACATTCACAAAGACTACAGTAAATATTGGCGTCAAGCGTAAAAAGGTTGTTTATCACTATCAATTTCATCTCGACCGTGCTCGGATCCTTCCAAGATATCCTCGATTTGTGGAGTATACCAAAAAGGCCTTGGATGATACAGCTGCTGCATTAGTCGAAGAGATGTTGGTGCAAGGCCGATTGACAACAGTAGCCGCTATTGTCTCTACGGTCGAGCAACTTCAACTCCTCAAGGAATCGTCCAACAGTACCACTTCCGACAGTAGTCGTTATACCCAACGACAGGCAGTATGTGAAAGTTTTCGACGGTTGGTAGCCGGAGGTTTTATTCATCAAGTCCCACAAATTAAAGATGATATGGAAGATCACGAAGTTGAGTTTGATTGGTCTGACTTTGGACCACCCGCTAAAAAGAGACGGACCGAATCCTCTGGTGGTGATGGTGACGATTTGGATGCTGAAGATCCAGCCGTGGTGGCCATCTTACAAAGTGGCCCCTACAAGGTTCTTCCACGCGATGCAGTATGGAGAGTGAATATTCGCATGTTTCATGATTCTATGCGAGCCGTATCTCTGGGATGGTTGGTCGCCGAACGACATGGGCACAAGGTACAATCGGCGGGGAGTATCGTCACGGCTGCCCTCAAATTAACCGCCTACAAACAACACGCCGCCTCCCAACAACAATTGGGACATGATTTTGATGGACTCAATACCTTTTCTCCCGAAGACATTACGCGCTATTTACCCAAGGCGGTCTTGCAAAACTTTGAAAAGAAACCAGGAGGGGTCATTCCGAATCTCTGCAAGGCATTAAAGGAGCTTTGCCTTTGTATCTATCCAGCAGTTGTGGATGAGGTCGAAGTGGCCGATGGTCAACCAGGTCAAGCCAAATTCCAAATCACCACATCCAAACTTGTTGGATATTTACACGATCGAATTATTCATCAAATGATTTGTGATAGTCATGGAGAAGTGGCGGGACGGATCTGTACCATTTTACGAGTCAAGGGCCACATGGAATCCGATGCAATTGCAGAAGCTGCCATGGTACCCGCCAAGGACACTCGCGAAGTCTTACATCGTCTTTATCGAGAGAATTATATCAATTTGTTCAACCTTAATCAAGGCAAGCAACATAATCCAGCAAGCATGTTCTACTTGTGGTCGATCACGTGGCCCAAAAGTTTACGACAAGCCATCGATAATGTTTGCACGGCATTACTCAACATGAGGTTGCGACGGCAGCATGAAGTCGAAGTGGGTAGAGATTGGATCGAACGAGCCAAAGAGGCGGGAGCCATGGATGAAAATGAAAACGAAGCAGACAAATTGAATTATACAAGGTTTTGCCAAGGCTTAGAACGTCTTGATATTGCTGCATTACAACTCGACGAGACCTTGATGGTTCTAAAAGAGTACTAGAATTTATTACTGCTGTCAACGATAATGCTAGAAAGCCAAACGTTCGCGTTTTTGCTACCGTTGTATATTCTATGCCTACAATATGAGCAGTGGACCATTACCAACAATCGTGTTTGTTTTCGTAAGATAAACCAGCGTTTTTGACTCTTGGACCATTGATGGTTCTTACAGAATATAATACCGTATTACTACTACCAACTGTGATGCTGGAAAGCCAAACCTTCGAGTTCTTACTATCGTTGGATATGCTATGTCGACTATAATTGAGGGGGCGGCCATTGCCAAACACTCGTGTTTGTCTTCGTACAAAAAAAGTACCAGCGTTTTTGACTCTTGGACCATACCGTCATCCATCCGGGTGGAAGGTCGACATTCGGCTTCTTGTCGGCACTCTGCAAATCCAAATCTACAGTTGGTGGAGGAGGCAACTTTTTGGCAGCCGGTGTAGTCTGAGCAGCTGCTGACTGTGCCTCGGAAGTACTAGTTGGAAGCTGTGGAGGTTTGGGCGGTGGAGGGTTTGGTGGTGGAGCATTTGGTCGAGGAGGAGGAGCAGGCGGGCGTTCCTTGACAGCTTCTTTGCTCGGCATGCCTTTGGGAGGCGGCTTGGGAGGAGGAGGGCCTTTTGCCGTAGGAGGACCAGGCGGCTTTACCTTGTTCGCAAGGTTGGGAGGGGGCAATGGTGTTTTAGAAGGGGGGGCTCCTTTCACAGGAGGACGAGGAGGTGGAGGGACAGGAGCGGACTGTGAAGTCGATGGCTTTGGCGGCGGCGGAGGAGGCTTTGGCGCTTCCGACTCTGATTCGGGCTTGAATGGTGTCGGTTCTTTTGATGCTACAATGGGTTCAGTCTCCGATTTGGGATTTTCGTCGTTCTCCGCACCAGGTCCCAACTTTTGCTTCTTTGATGGCGAGATGACGAGCTTTTCCTCAGAGTCGACGCGCGAGGGAGACTTGCGGACTCGAGATAATGGGTTGGCAAAAACTGCCTCGCCTTCTCCTTCAGACGCTGAGTACGAATCATGCGGTGGAGAACCCGGTGGTGTAAGAGGACTATTTTCACCATCATTCCGGAGTCGTTTCTTGCTCGATGGACTTTGGTTCCGATATACTTCTGGAATCAAGGAGTCGGCGCGTCGATCTGTGTAGGGGTTGCCAAAGTTTACCATCAACCGCGATCGCAATCTAGCTTGGACGGAATCAGCAAATTCACCTGTTTTCGGGTTGAAAAATGTCATCGGCATCGCATCATCATCTACCGACCATCTGGGCCCTCCGTCAGCGGCAGTGGTGGCCGAGACTCCATTCGCATCATTTGAGCCATACCCCACGACGGGAGCACGCGACCAAAGTAATCGTTCTCTATAATCGCCCATTTTCGCTGTAGTGGTAGAGTTCAACTGCGAAACCCCCACGCCAGCCATCGATAGAAGAGATTCCTCCATTATATTTCGAGTCGCACCGCATTGTTGGACGTTGCTACCATCATTGAGGATACCTTCCACGTGAAGGCCACGTGTTGTTACCCCAGATCCTCCGAATATCCACCGTCGTCGAGATTCGTAGTATGCCATAAGACAACCTGGTGGAAGGTCCTTGAGAGAATGGACAGCCTTGTGTGGATTTGTTATTTGGACCGTTTTTGCCGGCGATGAATCTCTCGCCTCGATCTCCTTTGCTTTTCCAGCAGCACCACCAATGCGCCACGGTGCTGGCATTCCCCTTAACGCTGCCAAGTAGCTATCACTTGTTGAGCGCGGATCATATTGCCCATATCCTACAATAGGTGGCTTGGTGGCCTCAGGGTTTTGATCATTTTGCAATCTCTTCTGAGGTTGATGCTGTTGTTCAACCCTACCTGGAGCCTCGAAGATCTGAGTACCTCTCCTTCGTAACTCAGCCTCTTGCCTTTCAAGTCGCTCGTTACTTTCTATAGCCGCTTGCTCCGCAGAACGAATTTTCTGCAAGCAAAGTTTCGAGAAGCACTGGGTTTCCAAGGGTCCTTCCGGAACATCCGCTGTGAGAAGGGAGAGGGCACTTGCCGGTAAAATATTCCGGAGATTTCTGCGAAGAGCGTTTTGGTAATAAGGTGGAATGCGGAAAAGGTAGGCACGCAGTTCATTTCTCCAATGTTCATCGAGCTGAACATTTCTGGATGCGATTGCTTGCTTCTTCATCAGATTCGTTGAGTTTCCTGCTGGCTCTTTCGCCTCGGTTGCCATGACTTTTTTCAGAACACGGTACTCGGCCTCAACCGCTCGAATCAATAGGGGAAGGAGAATGTGTGGTTCTGGTGGCATGAGTGTCAACGTCGACACCCGGAGCCCCGAAGCTAACGAGCAACCCAATGTTGAGGTCCCAGAGGGAATATGAAGTATCCCGATATTCAAGTAGTTCCCATCCCCTTCCCCAAGCTGTTGTCTTGCTGCGCCTGGAACAACAACAGGGAAGTATTCCACATTCGTCGGATTCATGGGTCCACGGGGAGACTTCCCGTCCGTGTCAATCCATTCGCACATGTAAACGTCTCTATTTAGCAACTTGACCACTGTACTACGTTGGCCTTGGGCTTGAGCAATGAATTTACGGTTTGTAATCACAATTTGATCCAGGCGGGAGAGAGCCTTGATTACTTGAGCGGGATCGAACGATTTAGATCCTAGCCTCGCCGGAAATCTCGAGAAGAGGAGGATCGGCTGCGCTGATCGTGGCGGGAGCGTATCTAGCATCTTATTCGGGAAAAAGGATTCGGGTATACACCAAGTCGGCGGTTGAAAGGCATCTGGCATTGTCAGTGAGAGTTGTTCCTTTCGAAGTATGGGCTGTTCATGTGGACAGTACAAAAGCAATGCTCGATGCTTGGGGCTGGGCTGCGCGGTGTCCACATCGCCCTCCAGTGCCTGAAAGCAGCACACAGGTCCTCCGCCAACGAATGTACCCAAAGCTCCAACCAGGGGAAAGTGTGGTGCTTCAAGTTTGATCGGATTTGGGATTGGAAAGTCCCTCGGTCTGGGAGGTGCAATCTTTTTTAGAAGGGATTCGGTACATTGACCTAGAGTCCCTGATGATCTCAACATCATGTGGCTCCCACCGGTGACTTCGCAAAGCGCCCGAAGTTGTGGATGAAGAAATTGTGCTGAAGTCACGCCTTCCTTCCCTCCCACACCAAGACAAAAGATACGTTGATCCCATCGAAAAGGTTCCTTATAGAATTCTCGAAGGGGCATGTTCCCATACTGCAGCTGCAGCGATCCTCCTCCCTCACTTGGAGGCGAATGCAGACAAACACCATCTGTGATGAGAATGAGACAGGCAGGCTGGAGGGCGTGGGAAGCGGGCTCGCCGTTGGGACTGATCATAGCCGGCCAAGGCAATCGTCCCATTCCAAAATTTTCCGTATCTCGAAAGCTTAATCGATACCTGGATAGCATTTGAAGCCCCACTGACAGGGCTACATTCAAGCCCACGCTACCCCCTCCATCTTCAGGAAATGGCAGCGGTTGTTTTTCCGGTCCGAGCTTTCCTGTTTCCCAGTCAGTCGCTGTCAAGCACTTGAGTTCCTTTTGGAAACTATCGGATGATGATGGATGATGAACTGGTTGCTCGCTGGGGTTCTCAGCAGATTGTTCCCGCGAATGATCTCCAAATCCAACGAGCAAACGTCCACCAGCTCCACATGCAGCAGTAGCCGGCTGTCGTGTATGCTGACGTCCAGTCGACAATAGAAGGAACTCATCATTCGGACAAAATCCGAGACCAACGCTTCGTAGGGGAGTGTGCTTCCAAGGATTTTGCTGTAGGTAATCATTATGCTCATTCACTCGCTTGGTAAGTCCACGAACAATATCTTCCACTGCCATTTTGGCCAAATCAAGCCTGGACATGCCGCCGGCACCGGTAAAAGGTCGATCTTTCTCATGCAGCGGTTGTCGCATGGATGGTGAAGTGTCAATCACAAAAACGACAATCATTTTCACTACCGTCACTGCCAACGACCTCCTCTTTTTATGCTATGATCTTTGCACAGTTGTACTCTGTGCTTGCTTGGAAAACGAACATGTACCGGTCTTCACGCAATTCCAAATTCACTGTCATCAATGTCTATTGCCTTTATTCACAAATTGATACGTTTTCGGTTTTCGAGTTACTTGTCCACGTACGTACCAGGTATCTATTCTATACAGATAATACCAGGTTACTACAGTAGATACCTTTGACATGACTAATCTCATCCCTTTTTCAGTAGTGGTCTTATTTTGTTTGTTGTTCTCACTGCAATAACTTGGTCCAAGCAATGATTCAATTTACAGTTTAGAAAGCAGAGAAGATGAGTGAATGTGTGGGTGGGCTCATCTGAAGAAGTTATCCCTCTTTGACTTGAATTCGGTTGCCAGAATACCGGAATCTTGTTCCTCGCATTCACATCAATTCTGAACAGTGGACGCAACATAGTTCCAGGTCTTGGGTGAGCACACTTAAGAAGGGATTCGACAAGCAGCTTCTTTACTGCGCGAATCGCTTGTATTGCGTTTGGAACATTAGCTGGCCAAACCCGGCCATGTTGACCCAAGCACATGATGCTGGCTACGGACTTGAAGTGTGGAACCCTCAAGCTCACCATGCTTGTCAGGCTGCACCGATCATAAACCCGTTACAAATGATGCATGAGGAGTTCCGCAGTAGTCCAAAATTTTGAGTAATGTGGATCAAGGTCGAAATGATTTTTCTACCAGTAATTCGAAGCGCATACTGATAACGGTGGAATTAGACAACAACTGCAGGATATTTTACCACAACTTCTGAATGCAATAGTCTACCGTAGGCCACCCACGACTTACCCATTGCCTTTTTCTTTTTCACGATGAGGTAAGGAACGAAGCCAATTGCTCCAGAGTTTCAAAACTATTGTCCAGGACGTCCCAGCACTCGGAGCCCCATAGGATCGTGGCGATTCCATGAACTTGAGCAGAGCCCCGATCCGGAAGAAAATTGACCCCTTCTCTCCAAGGTGGAATGGCACAGTCTAATTTCCAACCACTCGATACCGTGCCATGTCCTGCTTCAATGCTCAAATAGGACCTGGCAGTGTCCAAATCGTTAGCCTCGACTGCCGCGTCGACCAAGTCAACAAGGGACCTTTGACCGTAGTCTTTCTCTTCTCCTGTTAACTCTCTATTCAGTACATAGTTGAAATGGTCGCCAACAAGTACAAAAACACCATCGCGCTCTTCAGTCGACGACTTGCGTAGTGCCACACGACGCTCCTCTGCTCCACCAAGTGGTAGACGTTGCCACCGTTCAAAATAGTAGTGTTGACCCATATCATCTTTGGCATACGAAAACTCTTTCCATTGATCTTGACTCTCATGCAATTGAATCCGCCACTTGTTAGGCCGCGATCTACCAACACCCACGTAATTCCAGTCGATGCAATGATGTCGAGTGCAGAACGGATATCTATTCTCGGTGCTATAAACAGAGAATCCTGCAAAGACATGCTGTCGAGCATATAGTCGCAGCTGATGGGGAGTCAAGACGTTTAGACTTTTGGCGTTGGTTTTGACTGTGAGTGCTTGCTCCAGACTCTGTGGAATACGCAAATCGACAAACAAGTTGTGTGACTGAAGATTGAACACACGTTCATCCTTATCAGTAGTGTGATTCCAACCACCACAGAATAAGGGTCGATACCAAGCGCCAGCCACAAGAGTGACTGGTGGCTTGGTGGACTTCCACTCGGAAAAGACCTGATGCGTATCACTTTTTAGTAAATGAAAGTGGGGCAACTCTGATTCCTCATAGGGAAACCCTCTCTCGGTGGTGTAGAGACTTTCTGCCTGACCTCCACCTGTCAAAATACTACCCTGAAGGCTAGTCCAGTTCAAATGTTGTTCTTCGACTTCGTCCAAGTCGCAATGCTTTCTTTTCTTTTCATTTTGATGGTCCTCCATGGCGGCATTCCCTTACTGTGTCAGTATTTTTGGTTTTCTACCAGTAGAGGGGGCCAAGATCCACTTTGGAGAATCGTAACTAGTACCTATTACGGTACCTTACAGTAGTATCTGATACTGGACCTGCTACCCAACCGCCTCCAAGTGTGGTGTTGGCGGTGTGGCGGAGTTTCTCGTCGTAGCATGTGTCTACAGTGGATGTCAAGAACGCGTTAAATGACTGTTACTTTTATACCGCAACGGTTAACACGTCGGCGAGGTATGACCGTTGCAACCCCACCCATTGCACACGATCCAGCACGATGCTCCAGGAAAAGATCCCGTCGCGGCCGCAGCCGCGAACCATCGGCGGTGCAATGCGATCTCCATCCAACGTTCCGGCATCGACACCGACATCCCACTCCAAGTTTCTAGGTTGTATTGGAGTGTCAGCGAACTGTTTTCGGTTGCATCTCCAAAATTCTCTTGCTGCTACATTGGAACGTCGTTGATTGCAGCCCTTGGACATTGCCATCGCAACATCTGACAGGAAAACACTTGTGAGCACCAAATCTTCTCAGCATGTCGCAGCCCCTCGTGATTTACGTGGCGAAGCATCCCTTCCAGGGTGATCCCCGGCAATCTCAACTGACTTTTCCGAAAGGTGCCACTATTAGCGCTAAGCCTAACCAACAAGGCGCTTGGTGGTGGGGGACGTTGAATGGAAAGGAAGGTTGGTTCCCGCCGTCATACGTCACCGCGATGGCGCCTCAGCAACCTGCTGCAACTGCCTTTGCCGCTGCACAGCCGCAAATGTCTATGCAGCAACGAATGCAACAGGCATCCTTTGCCCCCGCTGCAGTCAAGCTGCAGCAGCGTCCAATGGTACAACAGCCGCAGGTTGGCACAGGTGGTTTTGCCCCCCAATCATCGGGAGGCAGCTTCCAGCCACTATCCAGTTCTTTTGGCCCGACCGCAGGTGCGACGAATGCATATGGTCAGCCATTCCCTCAGCAGCAGCTTGGCTTTGGATCTCCGCCTCCGCTGCAACTTCAGCAATCTGGCGATCCGTTCGCTGGATTGCAGCCCATGAACGCAGGCGGCCCAGGCTCGTTGCAAGGATCTGCTCCTCCGTCGATCGGTGCCGTGCCACCTGCTTTGAATACCTCTTTGACGCAACAGCCGCAGCCTGTCCTGTCAATGAATACTCCATTATCGCTAAGTAAGCCTTTGGACCTTAGCACGTTGGATAATCCAACACCTGTTGCTCCCAAGGCGTCACGAGAGCTCCCTTCAGCGAAGGAGATTGGCATTACTTCTGTTACTGCGTCTCCCGACGCATCCAAAATGGCAGTGGATCCTGTACCAGCTGCCAAAACAAGCGCAGCAACATCGGGAAGAAAAGAGGCAGTTGGGCCGACAACTGCGTCTTCAAAAAAGAACTCGGCAGAGTCCCCCCCCAAGAAAGGTGTTTCTTCTTTCATGGGAAAGGAAAAGACACCAGCTACTACGAGCGAGCCGAAAATGTCTAAGGAAGAACAAGATGCCAAGAAGCTCCGAGAACAAGAGCAAGCTCGTCTCAAAGAACAAATGAGAAAGGAAAAAGAAGAACTGCGCAAGGAGCGCGAGGCTGCTGTCGCTGGTATCGGAAACAGTGGTGTTTCCTTGCAACAAACAGCCTCGGGTGAAATAGAGGTCGGATTGGGAGCCATGGCTGGTGCAACAGAGCCTTCCTTCAACCCGTATGACTTCCTGGCTGGTACAACAGGAACTTTGCCCACTCGGAAATTTAGCCCCATTTTCCGCGTTCCCCCCTTTTGGGCGCTAATGAACATGGACACCTATGTGCGAAGAGTTCCCTTGACAAAAGAGCAACTTTCAGATCGTGCTGCGGCTTATCAACAGCTTGCCAAGGCATTATCCTTTTTGTGTCACGTGGTCGCGGAGACAGAGGAAGCTACCAAGCGCGGGGTTGGGCGTTTCGGTTCTTTACGTTCCGGAGGAGACAAGTCAAAGGGTCCGCTCTACTTTCTCAAGTACAATCATTTGGCCTGCGAGGCGTGCGTGAAGTTGATTTCTATCCTTCCACACTCGGCTGGAGCATCGGGCAAGACTTTAGATGGTCTCTTTTTGAACTTCATCAATGTCTTTGTTTCCTTAATTGAAAACTTGCAACCGAATCAGCAAATTGTAGTGCCGGGTGGTTGGCAACAACCCGATTACTTTCACTTGTGTCTCTACATCGTTCGATCAGTCGGTAATGACAAGTTTACCTTCACAATTTGCAACACTGGGAAAGATGGTCTCCAGTATCATCCCTCCACGTTTGACGCGGAGACTGGTCGCGAGTTAAAGCAGCTTGCACTCACTATTTGGAATATTCCTTCGCGAAGACTTCTCGATTCGACCTTTTGGACTGTCCTCTTCCGCATGCAGGTCTACCCGAGCAAGAAAAACAATGCAGAGTTCCTGTATACAAAGCTCCTTCCATCACTTAACGCTCAACCTCTCAGATCAAATCAGGATCAAGGCTACGCAGAATTCCTGGAGATTCCTGACCCCGCTGCTGCATCAACTTATCACCCGCTGGCAAAAATTGCCATGACAACGACGCCGCAAAACGCCATGCGCCCGTCCAAATATTCTTCGCTATTGCTAATGAATGCAGCCGTTGACCTTGCTTACGCTGAAATAGAGCATGCTCCTGCACATTCTATGGATCCAGAAGACACGCGTATCCTGAAATTGACGGGGCGTAACTTGGCTGGCTTCGCCGCCACAATGGATGTTAACGCCATCGGTGATGGGACTCTCGGGGCAGCTTTGTCCAGCACGTGGGATCTTCTAGACAAGCTTCACCGCAAGATCAACTTCACTGCTTCAAAACAAATCGACCAATACTCCCATGGACTATCAAAATCAGCTTTGACAGATGAATTTTCCAAGGGTACAATCAAGTCTCTTCGAACAGAATCAGGTTCTGCTGCGTATCCGTTTTTCGGGAGACTAAGACGTGATGACTATGAGAACGTCGTCAAGAAGCTCATGGGAGAGCCACGTCCTGACCCGATTCTGATCCCAGCTGTGATCACAGACGAAGAGTTACCGCCAATCGCAACTGACTACATGACAGCGTCATCGTCCCTTCAGCGGATCGCAGATGCATGCAGTCTTTTGTTACAACAAAGACGCCTTATCAAGAATGCACCCGCTTTTGCGGCATCAGCTGCCCAATATGCAATGACTGTTGTCCTTCCAATGCCACACTCAGACCCTCGATACTGCTTTTGGAGAAAACAAAAGATGCGTCGCGAAACGCAACTGAACCTCTTGTTCTTGATTCGTCGTATGTGCCGAATTTATTCATCAGCGACTGCCTGCGTGCAGCAATCGCGTGGATTGGTTGCGATACGATCAATCACCTTTGCCTGCGCGGCGTGTGTTGCAGACGCCATTTGCCGGGTCAAGGCTTGCGATGACCCCAGCACATTCGCGTTGCATTACTCTGGAATGTGCGAGGGTCCTACGGAGCCTTTTGGTATCGAAGCTGGAGCATTTGATACCCTTGGATCAAACCTGCCAATTTACGATCCAAACCTATGTTCTTTGCGTTTCAGATGCCTCGATTATCTACGAGAATCGACCATGAATGAACGCGGCATCAAAAGAAAGACCATTTTCAATTTTGATAACATCATGACGCCGATGGATGGTGATACCGAATTGATTAATCAGCTTGCCATCAACCTGGCACTGGCCCGGCCGTTTCCCCCTACCGATGAAGACATGATCAACTATTCCGCCAATCTCATTGCTGGTTCTAATGGATCTATTATTGAAGTACTCCCAGAATTCGAGTACTTCCGTGACATCGTCTTTCACTTCAAATTTGCTGTATCTGGGCAGGCACAGACAGCATCAGACGTGCCGGACAGCATGGCTTGGATGCCTGCTGATGCAACCTTGCACTGGAAAGTCAAGAAGATCAACAAGGACGACCCTCGCTTGTTCTATCATGTCACAGCGTTCCATGGACATCCTCAGGAGTATGTAGAAAAAATTGCCGTGGCTCCGACCTTCGAGAACGAGTTCAAAGGTTTCATGGCTCTCTTCTCAAGCAAACAACGAGCTGTCCGTGCCCGTCTTTCATCAGCGGATCCCAACACTGTCGTCAACTCTTGTGGTGACAAATTCCAAAATAAACGGTAGGTCATGATATCCCCTATGCCGACTCGGTCGCCGATGGATATTAATTCTTCTCACTTTTCTATTTCAGTTCCAAGAATGTTTCTGTGCGAACAGAGGATGATATATTGCATCTCGATAACAAAGAACTCCCAACCTTTGGCCATGTGCTATCGCCTTCGGACGCGGAGAAGTTTGTTCAGTTCTTGACTGTGCCATACATTCGAATTCCCCTTATTTTAGATTTCTTCGCAAATGGTGATCCTGGAAGGCTCTCTGCATTGAAAGCCAAGTCGCTACAGATGATTGTCGATGCTGCGCTTTTCGAACCTGGACGTTGGAAACCTTCTGATTTCACCGACGTCATCAACGAGATTCCCGTGAAAGACTTCGATCGCCTTGAAGCTCTACTTGCTACTGCGCACGGAACTCTCTTTAATGAAATTGCAAAGTCTCCTGAAGTGCTAACAACGTGCATCGTCAAGATGCTTGAACGTGCTCTTGACATGGACGTTGGAAAATACACAAAAAAGTCCTCATCGGGTCCACTCATTCTTTACACCATCAGACTTGCTGTGCGCATTGAAGGATATTTGAAATATGCTCTTAAGAAATGTGTACCCGGCCAACCACGACCTCGAGGTCTCGAGACACTTGACAATATCAGAGTCGAGACTGCTCTGAAGAAAATCAGGGCGATGCTTGACAATCAAGCGATACCAATTCTGGAATACTGGATCGATCCTACTCGTAACAAAGATGTTGACATTTCATGTCTTGTCCATGCACACTTGCTGTACCTTTTCAAGAACTATGATTACGAAGATTTGGATTTCCGTGCTGTTTCAATTCTGATGTCGTCACAAGTCTATCTCACGATCAACCTTCGATTCAGTACGAAGGTCTATGATGACCTGCAGGACACTAACAACCCGACGAAGCCACCACCGTCCATCCAGATATCACAATCTGAAATTTTCGACATCATTCAGAGCCATCGATATAATGTCTTGAGGTTCATTCGGGAAAAGCCGGATGACGGTGATCATGTCATGGAGGCAGTTGTGCGTGTCACGACGGGTACCGGTGGTCGTGATCCTGGTGATACTAAGTTGAACAAGCGCCACTGGCAGAGCATTGGGCATCCAACATGTTACGGTCGTTTTGTACCAGACACTGAGGATATAAAACTCCGCGATGGATCGTACCGAAAACCGAAACCTGGTCAGACCTATGAACAATGGATGCTCTATGTGACTACGAAGGCCGTTGGTATCGAAGTGAATGTTCAACTGAGTGACTTCACGCTACAAAATCACAAGATGACTCTTTTGGATCCACATATAATGGAAGATCCTGACTTCGCTGCGGTTCGGCATCTAGCTATGGGAGATGCAACCGATGTGGCATGCGCAGAAGTCATGCACACGACAAATCGCTACTGGTGGCGTTTGGTCGGCCGAAGATACGATGTGGAGTCATGGTCTCCCGACATGCGCAATTACAAGGACAAGAAAGAATTCTTGCATCCCAAGCACTCACGGAAATTCCCAAATGGTCTCAGAGCTGGAGAATCATGGATGGAAGAAATCCTGAAAGACAAGTTACCGTTGATTCTGCCTAATGTGACCCTATACATGTCAAGCAAGGATTTTTCAGAGGAACCCTTTGCCTTGCTAACTGGTTGGATCGAGAACAAAGACAAGGGCGACAGTATTTGTACTCACACACTAAAGGAAGTCATCCTGACCCAGAACCCGCCAGCAATCAAGATATTCAATGTAGTTGAACACGCCAGACGTCATTTCCGTGTTCTCGAGTATGCTTCTAACTTGTCCATATCAATGCACGAAGTTCGAAACGGCGAACCGTATCCTGACCGTGTAGGTGGGATTCTGTCGTTGTCGGCTGGAGTGCCCATGACAACAGTTGGACCAAAGCCCTCCTTGGTCGTTACTCGTGCCTTGAACGCAAAACTTGGTACGCAAACATATATTCCTGAGAGATTTCTGGCGGGCCTTTTACCAGCTGCTTTAGTAGAAAAGTACATTTTTTGGCAGAGCGAAAATGATGACATTATTGGATACGAAAAGCCGGAGTTAAAGGACGACGATGACGACGACGAAATCGACCTTAAGAAGAAGAAAGCAAAAGAGAACGCTGACAAGCCTTCAACTCGACTTTTGATAAAGCTTACGAAGGACCCTGGAATGGATACAACTGGTTTCTGCAACACTGAAGCGGAAGGCGTGGTTCAACGTATCCCGGTGTTGAGTTCTGACCCTTTGACTGAAATAATCGACCCGAATCGGCCCTCCATGACCCTTTTGAATGTTGTCACTGCGCCTCCGTCTTCCCTTTTGAAGAGAGTTGGAATGCTTTTGTCCAAGTTGGACAACCTGGCCCATGTTCTCGTTTGGAGCCTTACCAAAGTCCCAAGTTCACACTCACCTGCATCAATCGACCTCATTGAGCTCCCAAGAGTAAATCTATCATTCAAAGCCAAGGAATACGAGACAAACGATGGCAAGAAGGAATTCCGATTGTATAGCAATGACTTTGATGGTCTTTTCATTGCCGTTTCCACCGAGGCACGTGATATTGCGGATCGATTGCTTGGAACGATTTCGCACTTCATAGTTCTACAAAATGCCGAAAACGACTTGTTCATCTTGATCGCCACGGCTGTGCCTTGCCGCGAAGGTTACACAACGACGGTACTCGCCTTTCAGTGCAAGTTATTACTCGATCGACGAAAATCCTGCCTTGGAAACCTTCAAGGTGGCAAGAAGACTAAGGGACAATTCATTCCGGTAAGGGACTGCACTATGAGAGACGTAAGTATTTGTTGGCCTTGAAAAATCCTGCCTTGGAAACCTTCAAGGGAGGCAAGAAGACCAAGGGACAATTCATTCCTGGTAAGGGACTCCACATGAGAGAGGAAGATTTGTTGGCTTTGAAAAATCCAGCCTTGGAAACCTTCAAAGGAGGAAAGAAGACCAAGGGACAATTCATTCCTGGCAAGGGACTCCACATGAGAGAGGAAGATTTGTTGGCATTGAAAAATCCAGCCTTGGAAACATTCAAGGGTGGCAAGGCGACCAAGGGACAATTCATTCCTGGTAAAGGACTTCGCTTGAATGAATCCTTTGAATCGCTGATGGGATAGACAAAAAATTATCCATCCGAAAATTGCGGCTCGAGCACACTACCCAGCGTCGAGATTGTACTATAGATTTATTGCGATCCATGGGCACACATCTGTCTAGTCTAGCTGTTGATGATTCCTTTCATTGTTCACGACCAAGTCGCTTCCCGATCAAACGGTTTCATTTGCTATCGGATATATCATTATTAATCGAATAGTACGCTTGGGCCACCTGCAATAGTTTGGAATCTTCCCCTCTCCGTGAGAAGAGCTGTATTCCATTGGGTAGACTATTCTTCCCCATTCCCGCAGGGATGGTGGAACAAGGGAAACCCCCCAAAGTGACGGGAACGCAGACTTGCATCCATCGATGATACGTGTCCATCTCCACACCTCCCACGACCGTTGGCCATTTCCATTCCTTGGGAAAGGGGAAAAGTTGAGCACTTGGCAAGGCAAGAATGTCGTATTTTTCAAAATACTGTTCAATCTGTTGTGTGTAAAGATCTCGCATTTGTTTCGCCTTGACCAGCTCGTCATCCGACACTTGCAGTCCCAAAGAGATTTCCCATTTCAATTCTTCCTTGATTGGTGATGAGTTTCCTAGTAAAATGTCCATATTGAACGTTTCGGCAAACAAAGCTGCGACTGTCCCAAACCGTATCGTATTCCAGCTGGTCCAAAGTTGATCCATGGAGAAAATTTCCCGAGTTGTGACATCATGAACAATAACACCATGATCTTCCAATCTCGTGAGTGCCTTTTGACAGAGGTCCAAGATACCATCTTCCATTGGTAATTGACCATTCCAATCACCCAACCAACCAATAGATATCGTTTTGAGCGGCAAGTCCGTCGTCAAAACAGGGTTAGAATCAAAGGCGTCTTTTCCCGCCATGGTTTCCAAAAGTTGGGCGCAATCCAAGGGGGTACGAGCCATGGGACCCGCCGTAGAGGTCGGATAGGGCAAGGGATTTTAGTTTTGGATCCAGTCACCCCTCGAATGAGACCGGCAGTGGGTCGATGACTATAAATCCCATTCCACCCCGCCGGATTCCG
This sequence comes from Nitzschia palea, assembly GCA_019593585.1. Taxonomy (NCBI): domain Eukaryota; phylum Bacillariophyta; class Bacillariophyceae; order Bacillariales; family Bacillariaceae; genus Nitzschia; species Nitzschia palea. The sequence goes on along the minus strand of SWEM01000026.1, from coordinate 27,547 downwards.
CAAGGATCCCATCATGTCGGTTCCATCGGCAAAGGATAACATTTTCGAGGCAACAGCCACGGCAGCACCTCCACTACTCCCCCCTGCACTTTTGGTCACATCCCAAGGATTCACAGTGGTTCCCCACCGATCATTGTAGGTATGAGATCCTAGACCATATTCGGGAGTATTGGTCTTGCCAATGACAATGGCACCCACTTGAAGGATATTCTTGACATGAGGATCAGAAAAGGGAGGAATATAGTTTTTGGCAAGACGACTCCCTCCCATGGTTGTTGGAATTCCTTGGACATTGCAAATATCTTTGACAGCCGTTGGAATCCCATGCAACCAACCTCGGGGTGTTTTGGTCGTTTGATCTGCTGTCCGGGCTTGAGCTAAAAGGTCTTGGCGATCTCGAAGCAATATGATAGCATTCAAGTGTGGATTGATAGAGTCAATGTGTTCGAGGGTAGCTTTCATCACTTCTTCACAAGATAGTTGTTTTCTTTGAATGGCATGGGATAGGGAACGAGTATCCAGATTTAAAATGTCATTGTGGACGGGATACGATGGAACAACAAGGTTGGAGCTCGCGAAACAACAGCAACAGCCATGGGGTCTCCTTCGAGCCTCTGTCCAAGCCACACAACACTGCAACAATACCACAACTTGAAGCACAATGCGATTCATGGTAAGGGGAATTTCCAAACAAAGTATATTCACACTGTTAAATCTGATGGACGAGTTGGCTAGTTGGCATTTTTGCGGGACTGCAAGATACCAAACTCGTGACTTGATGGTGATTGGTTGACGAATTCACTACAACCGTTAGAAGTAGTCGCATCTGGAAAGAATTCGCTGACAGAGAACACGAGACATGAACCAAATCACTCTGGTGAATTCACTTGGACACACGTTCACACAATTACCTGACACGACGATTCCAATCTTTGGATTGTTGTTCAGCGAGTATGAAGATCTTGGGTGGAGCACGGTCACAATATAATCGTGCCGCTCTGTGGATGTACCGAAATTGTCGTCGTACCATGACCAAAGACTCTCGATTGTCATCCTACGACCAATATTTGACTTTGACGAGTCAGCGACGTCTGCCAAGTCCTATCCGACGATTGCAACCATTAGTGTCGTTGCCAGGGATGATTTCGTTAGGGGTGGATTACCCAATCCAGAATTGTTTCCAATTACCAGTTTGACATTTGGATTGAAACTGCCATCTGGTCAAGAATCACTCATCAAGCTTTCAGAATCCGAGTTGAAGGAAGCATTGCAATACTCTCCTACTCCTGGTCTGCCTCGACTATGCCAACAACTGCACGATCTGCAAAGGCAAGAGCATGGGGTGAATGGCAATCCACAAACGCAACAGCTTATGGTTACCGTAGGAAGTCAAGATGCCTTTTGCAAGGCTATCGAAATGTTGATTGAGCCGGATGGAGAGGATATTGTTTTTTTGGAAGATCCTACCTATTCTGGAGCCTTGGCCTTCCTTCAACCGTATGGTGCCAAGTTGGTCCCCATTGCAACCGATCAAGATGGATTGATTCCATCGCAACTGCAACAAGCCTTGGAAAGCGAATTTCACCACACCAGCAGTACCAGTGGAAAAAACAATGATACTCGTCGTCGACGTCGTGTTTTGTATACCATTCCAACGGCCCAAAATCCATCGGGAGCCACTTTGAGTCAATCACGGCGCCAAGAGATTTATCAATTGGCACAACTCTACGATTTGATCATTCTGGAAGATGATCCCTATTGGTTTTTACATCCCCAACGAAAAACTTTCCAATCCTTCTTGTCCATGGATGAAGATGGTCGAGTCTTAAGATTTGACAGTTTTAGCAAAGTGATTAGTTCGGGTCTACGCATTGGATTGGTGACGGGTCCCAGTCCCTTGGTGGAAAAACTCAATTTCCATGTCCAAGCAACCAATTTACACAATTCTGGTGTGTCCCAAGCGATATTACAAAAAGTCTTGGAGACTTGGGGCCAGGATGGATTCGATGCTCATTGTCAACTAGTGGCAGAATTTTATAGTCAACGACGCAATGCCATGGTCGATGCGGCTCAGCGACATTTGGGTGGACTCGCGGAATGGTCCATTCCCGATGCGGGCATGTTCCTTTGGATTCGGATACCACGAGTCATGGATACCAAAACATGGATGGAAGAAAAGGCGGCCCAAAGCAACATTTTGTTGGTACCAGGTCAATCCTTTCGTCCATTACATCAAGTTTCTAATTATGTTCGGGCTTCATTTTCTACCGCATCCGACGAGGAAATGGATGTTGCCATGCAACGGTTGGCCACTTTAATCCGAGACTCCACGCTGGTGGTTGGTTGAATGTAGTGAAATATATAACTCTTGTTCGGTTGAGTGTGTGGTTGCTGTGAGGGGTACCACTCTACCGGGTAGTTAGAAAATAGAAACACCGTCATCGAGTCGTATTTGAACAACTCGGGCACCTCCCCCATTTAAATTCTGTCCAATCCGTAATCGATCTCCCAAAAATAAACTATCAAATAGACCTTCTCCTTGAATTGGCAAGTCGATGCAATAGTTGCTGTTGACCAAACAGAATTGGCCCCCTTGAATGGTAGCACGAAATCGTTTGGGAATGTCCAGAGATGTAGGATTGTCTTCGGCCAGAGTACCATAGACTTGTACATTGGCCCAGGGACCCAAGACTTGCCCCACATTCCGAATTGTGGTACCATTCTCGCCAAAGACTTGAAAGCTGTCATTCATATCCAATTCGGGAAAGGGAATCCGGCGATCAATTCCTGCTCCATTGGGTCCCGGTTGTAAATAGGATAAGATCCAAGTTCCAGGAAGCAATTTTCTTTCAAACGTATTGGCGGCAGCAGCAGTAGTTTGCGTGGATGAAGCAGTAGTAGTAGAACTATCCAGAATGATTTGTTCCACCAACTGATCAATTTGGACACGTTCCTCGGCACTATATTCATAGGGACGGCGTCCATTCACAATATCAAACAAGGCCGTGACGGAAGGTGGTTCCAAGGGAGGACGATTCAATCGTGAGGATTGAAGAGGAGGTCCGACTACCGAGGGAGTAAAACTTTCTTTCAAGGCTTGCGAGGCGGCCTTGGTCCAGGTTTGTTCTTGTTGCACAATCAATCCTTCCTCATTGACGGTATAAACAATGGTACTTTCATAGGCGGGAATATACGGATGCCAGGGAAGTTGAAGATATCCCCGCGATCGAATCCGACCCGTAATAGTTCGTGTGTTTGGATGGGCGATCAAGGGTCCATCGACCAAGTCAACTTGAGAACTGGATGGATCAAACAAGATGCGCAAGGCTCGTTGATACTGACTGAGACTGGCCACCCGATTGGTCGGATCAATAAAAATGGCATCATCACGAAAAATATCCAATGATATATCTCCGGTAATAAAATATCCACCTTGACCCGTCGCTCCCTTGGTCAAATCGTTGGATAGCCGGGTTGCCAATTCCTCCAAGGACAACCCTCGGGTTTTCGCGTCCAAATTCGAAGTGACTTTGGGACCTAGGGGTGCCAATTTGGTGTATTGTCGAAGAAAGGTTGGTAATTCATTGGGTGTGGTAGTAGAAATAGTACCGGTAGTAGCGCTAGAGGGACTGGATAGGGAGAGCCAAGCGGTACCTGTCGCCAGTGTTTGGGACAGCAACATTCGGCGCGAGGATGGAGGATCGGGCAAGGATGACAAGGCCAGGACCGATACAGTTCCTGTATCATAGATGATGCTGACTAGAGCAATCAAACAAAGAGGGACAAAGAGTTTCATGGTTGCCGCTTCCATCGATTCCTTTTCAGGATACCCGCATTCCTGTACATGAACTGTGAAATGAGTGAAACAAAATGTATTATTGCCAAGTACCTCGATCGATCCGACTGCAAAATCGTCTGTCAATGGACCCGGTACTTGATTCGTACTATTAGTACAAGGAACCGAAACGTGAGGATTTGGTGCGACGAACACGGATGATCACGAGTTGATGGTTTGCTATTTGCTACCCACGAACAAGTGTCGTCATTTGCACTGCTAGACATATTACAAACTCACTGTCAAACTGTATCAAGAATTGACTAGGAGGCTTTCACGTGACAAAGGCTTGGATCCATTCAAAAACATGGATCAATCGATAGATGCCGAACTCTTGGCATCCCAGTTGGAACAATTGGCACTCGATGATAAACAACGGCAAGGAATATTACCATCACCAAGACAACTTTTTTCGGTAGGAAGGATCCTCTTTCGTATCCCTTCCGAAGATGGCAATGATCTTTTCTTTGCCTATCAGCACCTTGTCGATTCAATACCAGACTCTCATTGGGACTATGTATCGTCCTGTTTCCAAAAGGCGGCCAAAACACTCACTACTACCGGTAGTCACGGTCGCGACTTGAATGATTTGATGGAGGCAACCCAGTCGTGGTGTGGTCTCTTTACCCATGCTCCCAAATTATGTCAAATATTGTATTCCAAGGAATGGATATCAACATTATCCATGATCTATGATACATTGGTAGTAAAGGATGCCACACAACCACAAAAAAATGTCCTCCTAGCGACATTGTCCAGCCTTGTCCTGGATGGACTTTTTCTCCCATCATCATCATCATCAACAACAACAACAACCAAAGAATCCCTCCATGAACAAGTCCTGGAGATGATTCAGGCCATGGAACAACATTCTACTGACTGTTTGGCAGATTTACAAGTGTGGCAAAATCAAAAGGAACCCTTTCGTCGGACGTTGGCAAGTGAAATCCGAAAATATACTACTTCGACAACATCCGATCCCACTGCGAATATGGAACAATGGGAGTATATACTCGACATGCTTCAATCGGTGCAACAACGAGATACTCCAACAGTACGGGTCGGAATCACTGGTACTACCACCTCAAAAACATCCTCTACGGTCCAAATATCCAAACCAGTTTCCGCGGCGGATGAATTGGAACGACGGATTCAACAAGTCAAACAAATTCTACCCGATTATGGAGAAGGCTTTATTGAAACAGCCCTCAGTTTATATCAAGGTAATGTCGAAACAACCATTGCGACCCTTTTCAGTGAGGATAGTCCTTCGTATCCCGCCGCACTTCGTGTGCTCGACAAGTCCTTGCCCCGTCGTCGGAAACAACGAGCCGACGAAGAAGCGGCACAAGCAGTAGAGGCACGACAACTCGTCAAGGAACGAGTTGCCATAGAACAAAAACAAAAAGAGGCACAATACAAGGCTCTTCTCTACGTCCAAAAGCAAGACGAAGTCAACCCCGAAGAAGTAAAGGCCAAGGCAACAATTCCACTGCACAACGAGTACGACGATGATTATGATGATCAATATGATGATATTGATGTTAAACTTGGTGGCGCTGATGATGGAATGTATGACTTTGAACAAGTCAAACTCTACAACAAATTTGTTCGCACCGAAGAAGCGGAAGATTCCTTTTGGCAAGAGAATAGAAATACCAATCGTGCCCCGCCAACCAACAACAAAAATAACAAGAATAGCAACAACAAGCTGTCCCAGGACGAAGGTAATGAAACCAACGATGACCCAGCCAAACAATATCGTGGTCCTGACAAAATCAAGGGTGGAAGGATCATTGGACCAGATGGCAAGGTTGTTCGGAAACCAGGTGGTGGTGGTGGCAAGAAACCAACACCGAACAATAATGTCAATACCAACCCCGCCGTTCCTGCCAAACCAGCCAATGGTGGTGCCAAGACTAACAATAATGGAACAAGGGGTGGAAACCCAACAAATACTGGGAGCAGTAGCGATCCCGCCAAGAACAATAAGCCTCGAACCAAGCCCAAGGCAGAAAACAGAGTCAATCGACAACGAGACAAGAAACAAAAGGCTCAAGGAACCTTTGGTGTACAGGACTAGAAGTAAATATGCTGTATCCTTGCTTTTTTCAAAGCATGCTACATGTACTTGTAGCAGGAAAATGATGAGTAGGCACCAAGCCTACACATCCTTAAATAGAAGGGCCATTCCAAGGCCTACTAGTTGGACCACAAAAACGCCAAGATAGCCATGCCCTTTGACAAGAATGCAAACAAAGACCTCGCTGTGAATCATGTGGAACTACCAGCAGCAATCCATGATATTGTACTTGTAGTCGTCGACTGAGTGAGGAATCACACCGGTTTTCCTGTCGTTCCACTTTGCATCTGCGCAATGGGCACACTCGAGGTTACCGGTAGGTCGACGCCCTCAAAATCATGATACTAAAAGACCCTGACGATAACTACCGTGGGCCCAGGGGTCCACATGGGGAAGCAAGTATAGAGTTTTCTGGGAGTCAGCCCAAGCAGGCAAAATGTCATGCTTGGTCTGTTGCATATATGGCACAACGGTAGTAGGTACCGTAGTACTAACGTTTTTAGTACGTAAGTACGTTAGTAGTTCATTCCAGACTTGTTATTATGGTAGTCTTGGACCTACAGCCGCCGGAAAAAAGGATGATAATGGATACCATTATGTTTTTGTTTATCAACTACCGTACTACCTAGTACGATTTGAAGGTATGAGGTATGACGGCAGATGAGATGCATGCAAATTGACTCCCGGTACCTGGTAAAGATCAAAAACACTTTATTTATTGCCCTACCCCGGGGCTCTTTTCAAGTTGTATACTGATGACGCCCGCTGATGGTGGTAGTTATCAGCATAATCTTGTGCATGAGAACACAAGTCAACAACACAAAAAGTTCTGATCGTGTGGTTGTATATATGGTATTTTCGGCGATGCTGCAATGCTTCGTGTGGTCATTACGCGGGTCCCATAAGCAAGAATGCCATACCTTAATCAAGCTTGGAATGGTATCCATGCGATAAGTCTTACCTGGTAAAATCCTGATAAATATAAATGTGTTCCGTTTAGATGGTGGCATACTTATTGCAGGAGATCATGACCGCAATTAAGTGGAGAAAAGGCAAGTGGCATATAAGAGTAAAGGTAGTGGACTTCGATTAGTTTATGCATTATTATGATAAGCCCTGGGATCCATCATGCAGAATCGTTTCGTGGCGATTCGGGAATGTGCTGGAAAAGCAATTAACCGTTCCTACTTTCAATTGCGCCGGGTAAAAATGAAAACCGGTAATAACGCACAAAAATTACGATCCAGTGACATCGACATCTCACAATTTTTCCACCTTCCCTTTCACCTCGAGTTTCACGATTACAGCACGGCTTGCTTTCTTTCTTGTGGTAACTTCATTATAAAAGACAATACAATGGTCGGTCCGCTGGAAATTTTCATGAAAAACATGATGACGGAAGACACCAGTGTAAAACTGGTTGTTGACAATGCTAGAGTATTTTCCTGGGAACGAAAGCACAAGCGACGAAATATCTCATCGACTGGTTCATTTACAAATGCTCTCCACGATGACATTGAACACGGAAGAATAGTACCACAACCAGTTCGCACCATGAAGTCAAAGGGTCGAGAACAAAGAAGTCTAGATGTTTCGGATCATAATCGACGCGAAACACGATGGGATAGTACTCATCTGTCACCCAAGTCCTACGATCAAATTTCCCCGCCAGCAAGAGTAATAACAAGGGCACCATGTGTCGCTCCATTTTTGTCATCATGAGCCAGTCATGGTTTCGGGTATATGAACGCGATTGTACAAAATTTTGATAGGGACAAACAGGAAACTATAATTGTAATTCCTTTCTGGGATAAGCTAGCATGCATGTCCAGTGTGCAAGTTGACAATTTGTAGTGTGATTGCACAACATTTGTACGGCTGAAACTGATATTTGCATAAGGTGTAGTGACACAAATTCCTCAATGATGTTATTAGTCATTGTGGATCCGGTGGTTCCTTCGTTTCAGCCCCACAACAAAGTCTTCAGCCGGAATCCAAGACCGAACATTTTGCTCAACGCTCCAATTGTGATAAGCCATAGCGAAGCGGTCAAAAGGTCAGCCCGACCAAGCGCTGATGTGTACTTGAGGTTGGGATCGGAGATTTGAATGAAAACAGGATTCGGTGTGAATCCGAACGTCATTTTGTTCAGCAGTACGCGGCCGAAAAAGTTTAGTGTCCAGAGGAATTTTCGGACCGTCAGTAGCCCTCCAAACTGCTGGTATTGAAATGGTGCACCGACTCGAACCATCTTGACAAGAGCTTTAGCCTGAACCACACAACAAGAGACGTAGTACAATCACGTGTCAATATGGGAAAGAGGATGAAATCTCGGCAATAGACTGTCGAATGCACCTACCTCGGGTCCCCTTTGAGCTCCATAATCCCGGGCAACATCGCCTAGCTTTCCATGAGTCATCAGGGCCTCATCCAAGCACAAAACGTCTTCCAAACCAGAGTTGACCCCTTCACCAAGATCTGGAGGGAATGTATGAACTGCGTCTCCAACAAGAATGACTGCGCCTTCCAAGTTGCGAGACACCACGTAAAGTTCGGGACTGTACTGACAGGGTGGTAGACTCAACCCTTCCGTGGTGGCAAAACGCTCAAATTCTTCCTTCTCTACGAGCGACGACTCGGCAGAAAAATCAAAGCGAGGAAACGCCCGAGCGAACCATTGTCGAAGTTCCTCGCCATCCTTGATCTTCCAAATCTCATGATTTGGTAGACGAATAATACTAAAAGTCCGAACAGGCGCTTGCCGTGAGGGTAACAATCCTAGAGAAATAGCCTGCTTTGGGCCTTTGAAGGCACTTCGAATAAAATAGACAACTGGTGTATTAAACGGAATGGCAAACATCGTGCCATCGCCCACTGGAACCTTGGCCTCGGCATTGATTTGGAGTGTCTGGAAGCTCCCCGTGTGAGAATATGAGAAACAAGGAAGATTCATGGGGCAACAAGTCTCACCTTGAACTTCAGCCCAGAGGCGGGAGAAAACCACCGTTTGACTTTGAAATTATCAGGATCATTGTTGGCCCAGTCAGGAAAGGGTGAAGGGGACGTGGCCAAAGCTTCTCGAACTTTGGATTTCATGCCATCGCAACCAATGAGTAACGATGTAACGAAGGTTTGATTGGTTGACCCCGAAGTACAAATTTCAATTTCGGAATCCCCGATGGCAGAAATTTTAGTACATTGGGCCCCGTTGATGATCGTAATCTTGTTTTCCGCCTTGGCAGCATCCAGCAAGAGACGAATAAACTCGTGTCGGCGTATCCAAAAGGACTTGCCCGCCGATCGAAATACTGAATTTGTTTTTGGCTCCGGGTCAAGGATCACACTGGGATCGGCAGGAATCTCAACCCTTCTGCTGGAACCTTCGGTTGCAAATCCCCTTTCTTCGAGGGCCCTCTGAACTTGAGGGAACAATTTAGTCAGCTTTTGGCCTCTTTGCTTAATCAAGAACGGATACGCCTTGGTGGGATCGTAGACATCGGTGCGTTCGGCGGCTTCCAGGATTGTAACTTGGTATCCATGTCGTTGCGCCAGCACAAGTGCCGATGCCAAGCCTATAGGTCCTGCTCCCACGACAACAGCTCTTTTGAAGCCATCGACTGCTTCAACAAGAAACAAGGAAACAAGGATACTAACTGTAAATATCTTCATGGTGGTGGCTTCTGGTGCATACAAGAAGAAAGACTAATAAATACTTCGGTATATGACAAAGAATGAGAACCATCTTGTCATTTTTCGTTCATGCGGTGGCTGCTTGTGCATTTATATGAAGAGCGAATAAAAATGAATCTTGTCATCTTTCGCTCGACGCTTGTACCGGTACTTCCGACTTCGGACTTATAGCTGCGTCTGTCCAATTTCCGGTCGATGTGACTACCGGTACCATCTACGACGCCCGGTACCTATCGTAGTATGGAGTTACGGTCACAGTCAATAATTCGAACGTGGCCAAGATTGCTCACAGTAGCAAACATAGTGTCTAGACATCATGAAACAATGTCAACGAAAGATTGCAAAGTGCAAGTTTCTATATGTCGGTTTCCAGCAACTGCGAGAGTTGCTATTATTGACTAAGATAGGAATTTTCACCTTGAGAGCACAGCATTAAGAGATCGTGAAAAGTACAGCTACCGGTAGTCGTACTTCAGAGTTAATCACTTTCTTATTCGACCCGAACATTCCTGGGTCATGACAGTGCACGAATAATCCCAAAAAGACCAGAAAGGGTCTGCTGTTGAAATCCAAATCGATGTCTTGACTTACTGCATGGGCTCATTCCCAATATCCCTGTTTTTAGATGAGTTTATACACCGTGTCTTTTCCAAGCATTCAGTTCAGTTGCTGTTGGCATCATCAGCTGGGTGCATTTTGCGGTGGAAATCTCGGATCCGCAGCGAAGCATCTTCCAGTATCCGAGGATTCAATTCACTATCGGCAAGGCTCATCCAGGGATGATCCAACGCTTGCTCCGCTGGGAGACGTTTCGTGGGGTTCACTTCCAACAACTGTCTCACAAATTGTTTCCCTTCTTCTGAAATATCGGCCCATTCTTCTCCAAAGTTGTACCTCCCTGCCACTATGGAGCGGAAAAGTTCTTTTTGAGTCGAACCTGAAAATGGCACGGTTCCACTCAGTAAAAGAAATGCCACACAGCCAGCCGACCACATGTCCGACTCTAATCCATAGGGCTTTTTCAATAGGACCTCGGGTGCCACGAACAGAGGTGTTCCACATTGTCGGGTTAGCGATTGCGGTGCGTGACATCGTGCTGCAAAGGCAAATCCAGCCAGCTTGATTCCGACATCTTTGTCTTCATTGACAAACATCAAGTTTTTCGAGTTGACATCGCGATGGGCAATATTCCGCGCATGGCAAAAGGAAAGTGCTTCCATAATGTTGAAAATGACCCCTCTCGCAATCCGTTCATTATATCGGTACCCCATGAGTGCAATACGCTCCAAAACACCACCTCCCGTCAAGAGTTCCTTGACAAGAAAGTAGGTATCGTCCTCCTCAAAAAAGTCAATCAGGGGAACAATATGTGGTGGGTTTATGGAAAGGGATGAAAGAATCGACACTTCATCAAAAACGGCAGCGTCATCTTGTGGTGGCAAGTCTTGACGCCGAACGCATTTCACTGCAACAATCCTCCCACTCACCCGATGAGTCCCCCGGCAGATGGTTGAAAACGTCCCTGATTTTAGCTATATAATTCCATCCAGGAATCACAAAAAATAACACCAACAACAAGTTAGTTCCCCACCCTCACACTCAAGGTCTAGCTCCTTGTTTCTTCTTTTTTCCCATTTCGTACCTTGGCATTTAGTTTGTAAACTTCCTTAAAGGCTCGTCCCTTTCCACCCTCTGGAAATTCGGGGAATTCGCATCGAATGACTGCCTTGTGGATGACGTGGGCCGTTTGCTCCAAGGCCGTTTTGGCTAATGGAAGATCCTTTAGCTGTGATTTCATCATAATGGATCCACCACCACCACCACCCTGGACATCGACTAGACAAGTTTGCGTTACCCAGAGTCGTCCCGCTGCCTTGTCGTTCCTCGCCAATAGCGTAACTTGAACTTCGATTCCCGGTTGGGCGACAGAAGGATTCAGACCCATTTTCCAAACACATCCATCAATGTCAAAGTCCAAGGAGATGAGGGCCGAATTCTGTTCGTCTTCATCCACATTTTCCATGACAAATCGAGATATTGATTCACAAAGGTATTCCATTTCGACCGAGGCATCGTTCTTGGCTTGAATATCGGGATTGAGAAGTTTACTATTGGTTTGGCAGTAGATGATGTATTCATCGGATGGATTTATGGATCCAGTATACTCCTCTGGTAATCGGGTCGGACAAAGACCATCGTCTCTGGCACTGATTTGTGGGTTCGAGTAGAACTTGCTGGAAGATCGTGTCATGCCGTGATAATATGTTCAAGAATATAAAAAGGCCTCGTGGGGAGTGTTGTGGAATGTATATATGTATCTATTGCAAATCGACTGGAGCAAAAAGTCCACTGTGGATCATTTAATATCAACACTGTAGGATAATGATGGTGGAAACTACGCTTTGGATGAGGCTTTTTGTCAATGTGGGACGATATTGTACAGCAGTGCTGGCATCCATTGAATGGTTCAACTTGTTGCAACTGTGTATGACCGAAATCAACTCGAATTCGATCAATTGGATTGCAGTTGGTAGACAACTGAACTTCGCAACCTACTTGGGTACTTGTACCAGGTATGTGGATATGTGCACAATTGCTACAAGGGGAAGTGTTCTACCAGTAACCGGTAGTTTCATTTTACTTTAAAGGTTAAAAATGTACCAGGTAATACTCTGTTATTAGTAGTATAATTGTGTCACGTCCTCTCGATTCAGCTATCTGCATTGCTGAGAGGTAACCTAGCGAAACCATTCATATTGTGAATCAAATTTATTGACTTTCAATATGGCTCGAGGATCTGTGATGGAGCTCAGCCACATTGACATTTCCATTCATGACAGAATCTTTTCCCCGATCTAGAGCATTCAAACTGGACGTCCTGTGATGCCCCGCATGGGTGTGCTCTTCGTGGACAATAGGCCAGTCAATGACAGTTTCAGCCTGTTCCGCTTGAATAGCCGTGACGGCAACTGTGTATACAATATCTTCAACTGATGCTCCACGGGAAAGATCGTTCACAGGGCGCCTCAAACCTTGGAGCATGGGACCGACAGCGACCACATTTGCCGTCCGTTGAACTGCTTTGTAAGTCGTATTCCCAGTATTGAGATCTGGAAAGACAAGGACAGTGGCTCTGCCAGCTACAAGAGAATTTGGAGCCTTGCTCTTGGCCACCTCAGCGGTACAGGCAGCATCGTATTGCATAGGTCCATCGATGAGCAGGTCCGGTCGTCGTTCCTGGGCAATACGTGTGGCCTCTCGGACCTTGTCGACGTTGCTTCCTGTACCGCTACTTCCTGTAGAATACGAGATCATGGCAACGCGTGGTTCGATACCAAAAGATTCTGCTGAGGCAGCGCTCTGTAGGGCAATATCCGCGAGTTCTTCGGCATTGGGATCTGGATTGATGGCACAATCACCATAAACAAGAACTTGGTTGGGTAGACACATGAAAAAGATTGAAGATATGAGTTTTGCAGATGGCCGAGTCTTGATGAGTTGCAAGGCTGGTCGAACGGTGTTGGCCGTCGAGTGATTCGCTCCAGACACTAGACCGTCGACTGCTCCGCATGCCAGCATCATTGTTGCCAAAACAGTGATATCCTCCAATTGAGAAAGTGCGGAAGGCCTAGTCATTTGTTTGTGCTTTCGCAATTCTACCATGGCATCGACATATTTCATTCTCAAGTCCATGGTGGGGTTCACAATTTCGATATCATCAGGTAGAACAATACCTTGGGCATCTGCAAGACGGTGAATTTCGTTGGGATCCCCGAGAAGAACACATTGAGCAATGCACCGCTCGTGGCATATTGCTGCAGCTCGAATGATGCGAGGATCATCAGCTTCCGGAAGGACAATTCGTCGGCGTTTCTCCCGAGCCATTGTAGCAAGCATATGCAAAAATGCCGGAGGTGAAAGACGAGGTTCACGAACAATGGCTGTCCGAGTTAGGAGAGTCTCTCTGATGCATAGGTTTTCCGCTGTGAAGTCCATGACTGCTTGGATTCGTTCAACATCTTCAAATGCAACACGAGCGTCAATCTTGGCCGCAGTTGCTGCTGTCACGTAACTGTCAGTGCTCACAAGGAGCAACGGTAGGCCTGTGGAAAATGCCTTTTCACACAATTGGAGAACAGCTTCGTCGGGTTCATCGCCACCAGTAAGGACAAGACCAGCAAGAGGCACGTGGTTCATGGCTGCCATACAAGTTGCCAAAATGATGTCTTCTCGATCACCAGGCGTGATGATTAGTGTGTCTGGACGCAAGGAAAAGATCATGTTTTTTACTGATCTGGCAATGATCTTGACATCGACAACTCGACGAGTCATGAGCTCTCCTTCTCTGAGTACCTTTGCACCCAGGTGTTTGGCCATATCGTATGTACGAGGACTAATGAACCTTTGATCCCACGGGACCACACCGATTAGTTCAAAATCCCTGCTGAAAATATGACATTTGGATCTGATGAATTTGCCTGGGTTTGGTAGGACTGGTGGTGCCTCATCCAAATGTTCCCCAGACACTTGTGACATGGGAGCATTGAATCTGTTAACGATGACACCCAAGACTGAGGAATCATCCGGTCCTCCATATTGATGAGCAGCACTCATAACACGCTCTTGGAAAATTTTCATCCCACCATCTCGATCCCTGACTGTAGATACAATAATCAATTCAGCATCCAGGGCTTTGAAAATCATGTGGTTCAATGTGTCCAGGTCCGGGTATTCGGCTGTCGGTTGAAGACCCTCCACGACGATCACTCGATGTCCTGATGCGGCCAATTCGAAATCTTCCACAATTTCGTGTAAGAGCTGTGCCTCTTGCCCTGATTTGAGCATAAGCTCGGCATCTTCAAACGCCCGGGGTTCAGGTGGGTCCAAACCGCTAGCGGCACGAATAAAATGAGTAGATCGTTCCTTCCCCGTTTCACCTGGCTGACGGATTGGCTTGAAGAAACCAACAGCAACTTTTTCACGATCCAATGCCCGCACCAAACCCAAAGAGACAGTTGTGAGGCCAACATTGGGAACGGCAGGTACAAGGTAAAAGACGTGACGCTCGCGCATCACCTGCATCGTTGAGTTCGAAGCGTGTGTTGTCATGTTGAGGTTGAGATAATTTCAATGATGGTGGTCTTTGTGATGAAGCAAAGTAGTCAAAAGATGAAAATAATGACACAATATGAAACAACTGTGCAAGAAACAGATTCCAAGACTTCGCGTTTGGAATGCCGTCGTCCACTCCCACTTTTTCTCCACCACGAAACGTGGTTTTGCGAACCCGAACCCGCTGCGTGCCCTGTGCCCTTGCGTATGAATCTTTCGAAATGTCCGACTTCTCCGACTTCGCATCACGCTGTTCCGAGGAATTCTGCCTCCGGATTCTATAGTTAGGGCTTATTTATTCGATTTGTATTTACTGTGGTAATAGTACTACAAGGTATGTTACTTATCACAATTTAGTTGACAACAACACCATCACATCCCGCTAGTTTATATGATAGAATTTTGAAAATATCAAATTTACTCTAGAAGGAGTAAAAGACTCGAAAACTTCTAACACAAATGTGAAAAATGGACTTCAAATGACTAGTAGAAGCGTTCACTCTTCTGCGCGCTCCAACAAGAGTTACATCTGCTGATAGAAATACCGTCCTTCCCAAACCCCTTTACTAAAAAGGTTTGCCTCGATCTATGGAATAGCAACCTAGTTAATTTTGGCGACTTTTACTTCCATGATCAGACTTTGATCAAAACGTTGAGCCATGCGTCGTTGCTGAGCATAAGTGGTTGGGAATGGCAACTTGCTGGCGTCGAAACAGGCTTCTTGTTCCACCATGGTCGCAGTAGGCACCACCACATAATCTGTTCGTAATTCACCCCCCTGTCCGGAACCACCAGGTCCACCGTCACAAGCCTTGGAAGGTTTTCGCCATCCCTTGTCGGGTAAGATGGAAAAACGTCGGGTACCACCCAGTTTCATACCCACCAAGGCTTCATTCAAGGCCATGATATTGCCAACACCACCCACCACGGTACGGAAATACTTTTCACCGGGACTAGTTTCGTCATCTTCCAAACCATACCCTCTAGAAAAGACAACTGTGCCTTCACCACTTAGACCATCATAACTTCGTTTTCCCAATTTCAAAACCTTGAAGAATAGTTCAACATCATCACCTTGCTTGACTTCTTCAGCACCACTTCCCTCGTCAATGTCTCGATAGCGAATACCACTGGCTGTGACCTTGGGTGGTGGTCCTTGGTCTTCCTTTTCTCGAAGTTCTTGCTCTCTTTGTTCGGCCAATGCTTGACATTCTTCTACATTGGTACATTTCGGCTTGTCACCCGATGCTTTCTTGGGTGGTGGTGGAGCTACACCTTTGACCAGTGCCGTGGCTGGTTGGGGAAATTGAGCCCATGCACCCGAGCTCCCTATAAGAAAGATACTTTCCAATACTCGTCGCCGACTAGGTTCTCCAGTCCCACAACTTGTTTTATCCTTGAATGTTGTTGGTAATCGACCATTCCATGCTGTGACGGACGGGATCATTAACACAGCTGTAACCACTAGCCGGGCATGCATTTTGAATGAATGGATGAGTAAAAATAGAGGTGATGTGATGAATACACTCCAAGTCCCTACGGTGTTGTCAAACTTCGAAGAAAGTGATCTTTTGTCTGGGGTCTGGGGTGACAATTGGATAGCGTCGTCGGGTGGATTCATTTACTTACGTCACGGCGAAATCTGATTCTACCGGTACGATTCCGTATCCTCCAATGAAAACGCCTACGAGGGCCTAAAATTATTTAACTGTCGAAAGGAGCCAATGAGCCTGTCAATCAAGATACTGACGTGCCAAGCACCATTTCCTTGACATCAGCACCTTGGTCATTATTCTGCCATTACAATTTTTGGACCACCCAACTCGTTTTTCATCAACACACGTCTGTATCGCCATGAAGCTTTCATTACGATGTATCTTGGCGTGGTGGCTCCTTTTCTTGGGTGAGGAGTTGAATGTGGAGGGATTTGTCCCGTCGTCGTCGTCTTCAAAAAACGATGATGACCCACCACAATCCAATCACTGTGCACACATCGATGGAGTCGGATGATTTTGCCGATACCATGATGGTGGATACGAGTGCTCCTATTACGACGACTGCAAGTATGGCACGTCGAATTTTTTTTCAATCCAGTCTTGCTCTGGGTGTGGCGGCAGTGGTGACTGGTGTTTTGGGTACTCCTTTTATCGCTGCAGCAGAAGAAGAAAGCATGTATGCTCCCAAATTTGTTCAAGAATATCCAGACTTTGTTCAATCGGACGAAGGATGGTCGTACAAAGATGTCAAAGCAGGAAGTGGAGAGTCTCCCAAGGCAGGGGATCGGGTCGTGTATGAATGGTCCGGCTATACCATTGGATATTTTGGAAGACCCTTTGAAGCCAAAGGGTACGTGCACCTATGAAATGACAAACAGCCCCACGTATGTATGCGATGAGGTAAGAATTACTAATGTGTTTCTCATTTTTGTGCATAATTCAAATGACAAAATAATACTAGAGGACCTAAAGGAGGAGCATTTGATAAGGAAATTGACAATTCTCGGGTGGTACTAGGGTCGGGTTCCATTGTCAAGGGTTTGGATTGTGCCTTTCGAAGTATGAAGCCAGGAGGAATTCGACAAGTCCTTGTTCCGTACGGTGAGCTGGGGTATCCTGCCGATGATGCCAACCATGATCGGGTGGGACCCAAGCCAACCACATTTTCAGGAATGCGAGCCTTGAATTTTGTTCTGGAGAATCCCCGATTGGATCGAACCATGCTGTTCAATGTCAAATTAGTGCGGGTCGATAAACCAGATGGCAAGGGTGGCTTTGTCCGCAGTGACAAGTAGGCATTCAACAGTTTCCTGGACTCACAAATAATGAACCGCTAAAGCAGTAAGGATGGGAATATTCAAATTATCGTTTCCGTAGGGGGACGCCTCGGCAAGTGTGCAAGCGAGAGCTCCAAGGAGTAGTGTGTAATTGGACGGGTTACGTAGCATCAAGTTCCCCACAATCCATGCCGTGGCAAAGCATGCTAGACATCCGGATACGGAGCTCCCACTATTGATTTTGGGTGATCGTATGGTTGATCCAATCCAAGAGGCCATGGGATCGGCCAATGCCAGACACTCGACGGCATATCGTACAATGACTAGATCTTCGACCATCCAAAGAGTTCCAGCAGTCCCTACCAAAAACCAAAAGGCACCAGGAAGTTGAACCATTTCATTGGGTCGGAGCAGTGGACCAAAGGCTTTTTGAAAGGTGGAAGGATAGTATTGATGTATAATATACATCCCCCCAGCCCCCAATCCTAGTAGTGCCAAGGCCATTTCCCGGGTCAACACGAACGAAATTTGCACCAACGCGTGACCCGTCAAGGCATGTTGCAATCGCCGTTTGGTTTCCTTGTTCAACGACACCCTTGCCACTAGTACTTGAAAGGCAACAACGAGCAAGGCCAGACTCCCAGCCCGCACCCAGAGCCATGGATTCACAAGAACCAATTGATCCAACATGGTGTGATTGCTGTAAAAATCAAAAATCAATTATGTACCAGGTAATGTTTCGATGTCTTCTGCATGATGGCAGCACTTCCGAAGTACGACCAAGACGATTTCTGTTGGATGGATTCCAACCGTCAGTACCTCGTCGGTTCTGACAGTCGACAGCCCATCAAAATAGAACGAACTTCTCTTTTTTGGACTGATGAGGCAACTGCCGACTGAGAGACACATCACACCCACTTCTATACCCAATACATATATAATATTGTCATCCACTTGCTGTGGGACAACTAGGTCAACAACACGCAGCCATGATGACCATCCCTCGACTGGCAACGTGCTTTTTTCTACTGTCCAATGTGGATGCATTTTCACCAATTCTTGCTACTTCGTATCCCCAACAAATATCACCGTTTGCCATTTATGCAAGTCCCAAGCGAGGCAGATCACGGGTGGTAGATCCATCCGGTCCAACGCCCACTCTCGACGATGATGAAATTGAAACAATCCGTGTGGAAGATATTCCCGAATTAAACTTTGATCCGGACAATCGTCCCATCCCTCATCAACCTTGGCGACGCGGTGTGACAGATGGTTGTGAGGATCCGATTGATGCACCATGGCGTCAAGAGGCGGAAGAGTTGATTTACAAGGCAGCCAAAATGGTGGGTGGGACCGTGATTGATGTTACCTGGTACTTGACACAAGTGGTTATTCATTTGGATAATGATTGGGAACAAATTCCCAAGGATTATCTCAAAACGACGGGTCCCCCAATTGATATCATGGAACCAGAAGATGTCATGTACTACGATCCCGATGATCCCAATCCAGAACCAATCTATTCCGATCGTGAGGAAGATCCCATTTATGAAAGAGATACCGAACAAGATGACGATATCAAATCCAAAATGTATGCCCGAGCCGAAGTTGGAGAGGAAGATCTTGGCTTGGGTGCGGACGAAATACCGCTTTATACCAAACAGGAATGGAGAGAGAGTGATGCTATGAGATATGCCGAAGATCTTGAACTACGAGCCCTGCGAGAAGAAAGGCGTGTGGATGCCGAACATTTGAAGGTTGACACGGCGGCACTTTCCACGATTGCCGGGGCCATTATGGATGCCTTGGAAACAGTGGAAGATAGGCTTCGTGTTTTGGATCGACATGAGGTGGTTTTGACAAGTCCGGGGGCACCCGATGTCATTGAAACGCAAAAGCAATTCGATGAGCATCGCGGTTGGGATGTTGCCGTCGAAACACAAGATCCGTGGGATTCCAACCGAACACTGCGTGGCAAGCTCATTGATCGTAACTCGATGGATATACTACTCAATGTCAAGGGAAGAATGGTCACGATTCCACAGAACTTTGTCAAGTGTGTCCGATTGCCAGCGGCAAAGAGAAACGACGATCAAGAGACATTTGAGGAACTAGAGGAAGAATACGACATTGAAGAAGAGGATGTGTACGA
Source organism: Nitzschia palea (assembly GCA_019593585.1). Classification (NCBI taxonomy): domain Eukaryota; phylum Bacillariophyta; class Bacillariophyceae; order Bacillariales; family Bacillariaceae; genus Nitzschia; species Nitzschia palea. The sequence goes on along the minus strand of SWEM01000026.1, from coordinate 7,902 downwards.
ATAAAATGTCATAAATTGATACTAACAAGCAAACTGTTGTACTCCATCCGTGTCTGTGGAGTCTTAAGTCACCTTTGCCATCATCGCTTCCACAAATTTATCCAATGCCCAGAGACTTCTTTTGCCCTCAGATTCATTCCCCTCGCCCATTTCCAACTGTGTTACGATCTCTCCAACGAAACTCAAGTTTTCTTCCAAACAATAGACATCCGGCCCCAAAATAGAATTCGGCCGTTTTAGAAGTTTACTAGCTTCTTCGAAGGATCTGAAGGAATCTTTGAAATGCTTGTCGCGAAACTGCAAGTAGCCGATATTGCACAGAGTGTTGATCAAGGCTAATTCAATAGTTCGCCTTTGTGGTTGCAAAAACAAATTCTCCCCATTTGCCACTTGCAAAAGCTTCTGTTGAATGTCGTGGGCTTCGTTAAAATATTTCAAGGCATCGGCGTGGGACCCAGCCTCATAATGGGCGACTCCCATATTTGTCATGACTCGAGCCATTTGTAGACTGTCGTACCCGATGGACTGTCGAATGACCTTCATCGCCCGAGAGAAGGCTTCATTCGCCCCCTCGGGGTTGCTCTGTGCAAGAAATATCATACCAATCTTCAATAACGAAGCAGCAATAGCAGGGTGGTCAGGTCCCAGGGCAACGCGCCGGACAGACACCGCCTCTTGGAAATGCTTGAGAGCTTGAGGATAGTTTTGAGAATACAAGTGTACCATTCCAATGTTGTGAATCGCTGTTCCTACCAGGTGATGGGCCTCCCCATACTTTTCTCTGTGGGAATAGAGTGAACTCTCAAACAAATCGAGGGCCTCTTCAAACTCCTCATGCTTTTGGTCCGTTCCAGTGAGATTGGATTCCATAAAACCGAAGACTTATTCCACGCAATTGAGCACACGTACCTCTAGATAATCAACAGCTTGTTCAATGATTTCTTTCAAGTGCAGTTCTGCATTGATGGCTTCATTCGTGTCGAGGTCAATGGGAATCCGAGCACGTTTCCTGGGGATGGACTGGAAAGGAACAAATGGAAGCTGTGGATCCCGTTCGTCGTCCTGAAGCGTCTTGTCAAACCAGCAAAGAACAGCAGCTCGTACACGTTGTTTCGAAGAATATGAATTCTCTAGAGATCCCAGCAGTATTGTGTCGTGATTGTCGGAACCATCAATTACGTCAATTGGCGATTTTGCACCATTTCGGCGCATGGGAATACCGTCGCCAGTACCGAACATGGACGCTTTAGATTCTTCGACTTGGATCTGAGCAAAGGTGTCTACGGTTTCGGCAGCAGCAACTTCAGAAAGCTCGCACTTGGAACCGAAGAAGCTTGAAGAGGCATTGGTGGAGATTGCTACTGTTGTTGTGACACGGTCATCTACACGATGTATTGCCGTCAGGGTCTCCGCTACCAATCGCTCTGCTCTTTCGTTACTTACACACTCTTGTAAGAGCATCACCTCTTCCAGCATAGCCAGTGTAGCATCATACTTTCCATTTCGAGCAAGAATCATGGCAATGTTACCTTTGGTAAGAGATATGTCAAGCAAAGTGGCTTCTGCGTTGATCGATGACGAACTCAATAAAGTTTCATTGATATCCAACGACTCTGAAAAAAGTTGCATGCTTCTAACAAGATCTGCTTTGAGATAATGGAGACATCCAAGATTGTTTAGGAGCATAGCGACGAAGGCGTGGTCATAGCCAAATACAAAAATCATGATCTGGAGAGCCTCTCTCCACGTTTTGAAGGCATTCTCCAAGCGACCAAAGCGTAAGTATACAACACCGAGAAGAAACAAACTCATAGAAGCCTCATATTTGTTCATTTCTTCCCGATGCATCCTCAAAGACCGTTTAGCGCAGGCCAATGCGGATCTTTCCTTGCCAATAAGAGTGTAAAGGACGACCAAGTTTGCCAGAGTTCTTGTTGTTTCACCAGGAGGTTTTGGCTCCTTTGATTTTTCGAGCACTTTATAAAGAGAAACAGCCTTGCCATAGTTCTTTTGTGCAATAGCATCATAGACAAGTCGTTCGATCTGTATACGTTCTGTCCAGTGTTCAGCCTTTGACTGTTTCGTCATGGCTATTGAGACGACATTTTCCAAATGCCTTTCCAGGCTATTCTTTACTACAGTTGCAGGAATTGACCTATGACCATGCCCAACGAGACCCAAAGTAAAAACTCTAATGTCGGCGAATGAGTCGATCGAAGCGTCATCAACTTGGTGCCGTTGACCATCAATAGCCGATGTTCCACTGGTCATGTCGACACTTTCAAAAGGATCAGGTCCGAATTCATCCACCTCTACACCCCCAGTCTCTTCTTCGGTAATACCATTAAGAACTCGATCCAAAGCAGCGAAAATGTAGGAGTGACTTTCTGTCCCGTCGTTGCAAACATCTTCATCATCACTCACACTATAGATCTCCCGGCAATATCCTTCTCCGAATACGTCAATGTCTCTGACTGAGCTTGGTGATTCATTTGAACCAGTGCGCTCATTCATGTCAACCGAGCCAAGGACTTCGATCAATTGAAGCGGGTCGATGTGGTTGTACCTTTCTGGGGGATGACCAGCCAGAGAGTCCGATTCCATCAAGGGAACATCGAATCGCACACTCTTGGTCCTTACGGGCAACTCCTTTTTCTTCCGATTTTGGTCATCAACGCATCCATTAAACACTTTCCTGAATCGCATGATGGTTGTTTACTATCTTTGCCCTTCTGTAAACAATCGTTGATGTGATGTTAGTAATGACATGTCGAAGAATCCAAGAATGTTCATTCATTTGATAATTTGCCTGTTAGCCGAATTTGTGCAATCCTGGATTGCCTCCAATATCGGAATGCGGCGCCTAGCTAAGTAATTCGATTTGCAATATTCATGTAATAATAGAATATTCGCTTCGACGAGTCTTTTAAAGACGTAGAATAATGGCGGCCGAAAATATTGGTACGAACAGCGCCACTCCGCCGGGCGAGCCACAGGGGCTGGCCATCATCCATCAACCATGTGACATGGCTCGTCGCACGATTCTCGTTCGAATATCACAGATGTTACATTTTAAATTGCCTCGGGTCTTATGTCTTCCAAGTTTAGTTTTATGCATCTGAAATATTCGAAGGGATACGCTAACTATAAAACTATGCAAGATTGTTCGCGTTCGATAACATTGCATCTTGTGTGGGATCGATTATTTTTTAGAGTTCAGGTATGTCCGAGAGCACCACAACGTAGCCAACTATTGCCAACCTTGAGTGGAATGGCTCTCGCCAAAGAACCTCTTTAAAAAAAGGCCCTTGCTCTTCTTTGTAGCGTTTGTTGGTTGTCTCTCCGTAGCCCTTTCCTTTGGTGCCGACGAAATGGCGAATTCCAGTGTCCGGGATGGAATGTCTCTTGACCGGCCGATATCGGTTGGAGCAGTTGGACGATTGTCTGAACAATACTTCTTGGTCGAATCTGGAAGATCAAAGCAGTCGTATGTAAAAGTCGACCGTGCACAAGAAAAAAAACTCCGTTCGTCGAAAGAATAATCATCAGCTTTCTCGTCTAGTGGGACTAACACGGAGGAGTCGGGTAGTGGGGAGGAGGTTGAACTGTTAGGCGCCGTGCTGGTAAAGAGAGCCCTTGATTTGCCGCCATCAGATGCATCCTTCCTTTTGTAGCTTTTGTGGCCGTTATTATCCTTTTTTGGTAGGAGAAAAAGTTGGGACTATTGCCATTATGACTTGATGGTTTCTCTCGACATGTTGTTTTCTCCTTGGATCTGGATAATTTGCTTTTTTGTTCTTGATGAGTTGAGGAAGGGACCACGGCCTCCCCCTTGCTTGATTTTTTCTGTTTCCTCTCGTGCCTTTTGTCTACATTGAGTTCTGGAAGCGATGTATCCTCCGACTTGCGCCTTTTCTTCTTTTCCTTTTTCGTCGGTTCGTTGGAACTTGGAATACCTGGCGGTGATGAGGGTTCGCTCGGTGATGACTTTTTCTTCTTTCGATCAAGGCTCTCATTCTTCTTGGCCTTTGTGCACGTGGTATCATCTCTTGATTTGCTCATTTTGGTCTTCTGTTTTTCGCCTTTTGCCTTTTTCTTCTTCTTCTTCTTCTCAGTTGCATCTATGGTTTTCTCAGCATCATTATCGTCGGTTCGCTTCTTCTTTTTCTTCTTCCTTTTTTTCTCCACTACATCTGAAAGAAGTTCCGAGTTATAAGCGCCTTGATCGATCGCAACAGTATTCCATTGAAGTTCTTGTCTGGAAGGACTCTCTGCGGTGTGGAACAAGTCCATCAAGGTGGCCATGGTCCGACTCGTAGGAGTTTGAGAATTGGGTAGCGGGTCTTCGTCGCATGTCGCCACCTTGACGGGGCTCGCTGGAAAACGAATTTCAAGAATAGAAGGATCGTCCCCCAAAGAACTCATGTCATCAACGTCGGTGGTTGAAAAGTATAATGCTGTCGTCGGGGTCGAATCACTCTTCTCCATCGATGGCGCGGCACTTGCAGTTCCAGGAATAAGGAGTACATTTCTGGCATTCGGAAAGGCAATCGATGGCCGAACAGGCGGTCTCTCTATCCCAGCTTCATCGTTGATTTCTCCAAAACGACCAGGGCTCTTTCGATAGTTTGATACCATGGTTGGTTAGTATTGCATGGCCATTGAGTACAATGACTTCCGAGTTGATAATACTGAGAATGCCAGATTTTTCTTTTCAATTGCTCCTTTTACCCATTTCTTCGGAACTGCGTGGGGAATACTAGGTTCATTAAGTAACATCCAAGACTCGTGGTATCCAAGTGGGCAAAAATATGCCCTGAAATGGAGTGTAGAGTCGGGTGAGTCGCCGACCTATTTTCTCGGAGTTTTTGCATGCTTTTTTGAATCCGAAGGAGCAGGGGGATGGGAGGAGTTTGCATCATATGCAAAGAACGCGCCGTTTGCAGTGAATGCTCCGAAACGGGATTCAGGAAAGTCTGGTTTGGTTTCCCAGGGGTCAGTCCTGGCGAAAAGTGTTAGTTACAACGGAAACATACCGAATTAATTAGCGAGAGTCGTGTAACAAAGGTGTCGTGCCAGTGCATTTCAGGGGTTAGGTTAGTGACGAAACGGAACGCTTCATATAAATAACGAAACGAAACGTTGATACGAAACGAAGTTCCGAACGCTGGGGTCTTCCGTTCTCCAATGCGGCCACGCAGGCGCGCCTCAACCTGCTGGGAAGCAATAGCACTTTGCAGGCAATCATCGCCAGTTTTTGATGATATGATCCCGCTCACTTACAATGACAGCAACAATGACAGCAACAGCAACAGTAACAGCAGCACCAGGGTGTTCTTCCAGATCTCAATGATTTGTTGACATTGCTTTCCTTGTTTTGTGGCAATTGGGTTTTTTTCAGAGCATTTACTAATTAAATAGTATCTGTTACCGAAAATTGACCCGGGCTGTAACTCAAGAAGTGACTGTTTGATGAACCATGAGACTGGGAAAACACAACCAGGTGCCTGTTACATTGCCATTACAAAACGACTTCTCAGAAACAAGTGTTCCTCATCGAGCGATGGATTGTTTTGGCATCAGTTGCTTGCTTTGTGAATTGAGCAATCAATGGAGCAACCGGTATCGATGGCTGGCTCTGTGAATCTTGGAATTTGGCAGGTTGGCATGGCGTCAAAGTCAACGATTCCTCATGGAACTAAAATATTCCCCACTGAATGACCAATTTGGCATTGATGCCTGGCACCATCGTCCTTTGCAATGTTGGTTCATCTCGCCGACCCGACAATTCAATTTTCAAAATGCATTTCTCTGAAGCCATTAAGCAATGCAATCATTGAAACAAATAGTTCTCATTGAGCGATCATTTGCTTGGCATCGATGTCTTGCTTTGTGAATTGAGCAATCAATTGAGCGACAGGTATCAATGGCTGGCTGGCCTTGTGAATCTTGGAATTCGGCAGGTTGGTACGGAAGCAAAGTCAAATATTCCCCACTGAACGACCAAGTTGCATTGATGCCTGGCGCCGTGGTTCTTTGCAATGTTGGTTCATCTTGTTGATCCCATAATTCAACTTTCCAAATGGATTGCTCTGAATCCATTATGCAACGTCATTGTTGAAACAAATATTCCTCACCGAGCGATCGTTTGATTGGCATCGAGTTATTTCATTGTGAATCAAGCATCGATGTCTTCTTTTGTGCATCGAGCAATCGATGGAGCGACCGGTATCGATTGCCGGCTTTGTGAATCTTGGAATTCGGCTTGTTTTGATACTGGCTTCCATGTAGTTAATTATACTGCTCGCTTATCAAGAACTACGATTGCTGGCTCCGTGAATCTCGGAATTCGGCACTACGATCCACTAGGGATAATTTAACTACGATCCACTAGGGGTTATTTGATCGGGCAAGGATCTTTATACTCTATTTTCTTTGTCTATCACCTCAAAATCTCAATGCTGGATTCACAAAGCGAAAAATCGATGCAAATCAAACGATCGCTCGATGAGCAAAATTTGTTTCAATGATTCGCAAAGCCAGCCATCGATACCAGTCACTCCATCAAGTACGCGATTCAAAAAGCAACACATCGATGACAAGCAAATGATCACTCGATGAGAAATATTTGTTTCAATGATTTTGAAAGTAGAATTGTGGGGTCGGTAAGATGAACCAACATTGCAAAGAACGACGGCGCCAGGCATCAATGCAAATTCGTCGTTCAGTGGGGAATATTTGACTTTGCTTCCGTACCAACCTGCCGAATTCCAAGATTCACAAAGCCAGCAAGCCATTGATACCGGTCGCTCAATCGATTGCTCGAACGCATCATGATCAATATACTACCGATAATTCGAAAATCTTATTTTTGTCAAACAACAAGACGATGGAATCACTCCCAATTTAGTTGCTACAGCATGCAGATATGAGGCATGATGCGTCACAAGACTTTGGAATAACATTCATGCAAGCCGTAGTGTAGCCATATTGACCATTGCAGCAACCACAGGGAAACGCTTTTGAAGAGGTTGGCATTGTGGCCTGCACTCCACTCTTACAAGCAAGCCTAACAAAGGCGAAGTGGGTGTGCCACAGGCAGTTTCCGTACAAGATGTTGGAGACATTGTTGTTGGCGGTGGTGTAGGAGGGGGTGATGGAGGCACAGTAGGTGGTAGCGTCGGTGGTGGTGTAGGAGGGGGTGTTAGAGGTACCGATTATGAAAAGAAGTTGGCGAGACAGACGGAACGAGCGTAGGTTCCGGAGAAGAGGAAGGCGAGGTCGAGGGTATCGCACTTGGAGAATCACTGAGAAGGATGCCTGTGGACCAATCATCAAAAACAACATCAAGACCAGTCACAATTTGCGTTGTCCCTCTGATCAACCCATTGTTGAAGCCTTGATCGTTTATGAGTGCATTAAAATATGTCAAGAAGTCAACAACAAGATCTATCAACTGCTTGGGGCTGTTCGTTACATTGGTCCCGTTGCCTTGCAAATTTCGGTTCATTGCATCGACCTTGTCTCCAAATAAAGGCTCAGAGGGACACACGGGATAGCACGAGACTATCGATGTCCAGTACGTCTCCAATCCCGAAGGATCATGAATGGCAACTTCATCCCGCTTGGCGCTGATAGACTGCCGTTCAAACAGTTCGTCACATCCCTGCGATACCTCATTATACGCCCGGACGAATTGATCTTGCAGTGCCATCCTTGTTGGCATATCATCCGACAGAAACTCAATTTTCATCCTTCCAATCGCAGTCACAGAACCTTGTGGGTTGCAAATAGTAAGGGACAACTGTAACGTGACGGCGGGATCAGTGTTTGATACAGTTGAAAATGTGGCGACGCTAGCCCCGGCCACTGCCGCTGCAATAGCTGCGACTGTTGCCATCG